>JAPYYS010001271.1:0-46584 GCA_030522525.1 Campopleginae sp. 14b
TATCGACTGTAAATTAAATTAAAAATTAATATTAAAAATAACTTCTCCTGTAGCTGTATAAGCAAATAATATATGGAAAAAGATTGATCATGAAGGATGAGAGCAATTTTTTTTTGCTCAATCCACGGCATTAGGCAAGTTTTGTCTTTACTAATCGAATGATCAATTTTTCTTAATAAACGGAATTAAATTCGGTTCTGTGACCCGACAATTCTTTCATGATTGGCAGAGGTCGGGATTTCGAAATATATAACTGACGGGGAAACTTCTGACATCTCATATCTTCCACATAGACAAATACTGTATATAAATAATGATACAGACATAACAAAGATTTGATTTACATAGGATGTGGATCGTAGATATACCCTCGGTTTCGATGTCACTGTGCTGTTCCGAACGACCACCATTCGCTCGTTCCGAGCCCTGTTCGTCGTCGTTGTCACAGTAATTTATTCCATGTTTTTCGTTTAGCTCACCTTGTACGCGTCTTCTTGTGCCAACGATTTATGCATATACACATTTGTACATCCATATGGTGGGTATTTATATATCTTCTGGTTGTGACAGTGACTATTGGGACTAAAAATATATTTGCAGATGCAGGTGTGACTGTGAAAAATAGAATCAAGTGTCAGAATGGCAGCTCGGAAAATGTTATGGCATGGTGACCATTGTCATTTCTTGGATGGAGATGCGGCCGTAGTTTTGACGCTATCAACAAAAAAATGAAGAACCGTCCATTTTTACATGATCTGATTGGTTGTACGAAAAAATTGATCAAGTTTGGATACACACAACAAATTTGTGAAATTGAAACGTAATGAGATTGATGCCAATGAGCTTTTGAAAACCAGACAGTATAGGAAAATCTTCGATATCCGGGAGATTAACGACGTAAAAGAGGAACGGATATTGAGGCACTTTGCTTTGTCGATTTCACGAAAAAGCTGAGCATTAATTGGAATCGCTTATGAACCGCGACAATTACTTGTGATCAGGTATCCTAGTCATTTGGAGAATGGTTGAATGTCTCTCGGGATCGAGATTGTTGATGGGAATCTGCTACAGCTTCCCCACAAGAACCGGATATTCCTGGAATTTTCAATGCCAGTATTCACTGAATGGAATGAGATGACGGATTTTTCAACAAATATATGAAGCTAGAAATATTTCGTATTCAGTTGGACGAGCCGACAAGAGGATAACTTTGAATGTCCCTGAAGGATCGTACAGAACTCTCTCGGCTGGCATTTTGAGAAAGTATTCTCTTGGAAGACTATTAGGGCCGGATAAGGAAAGAAAGCTACGAAGAAATAGGACAATTTATCACAAAAAAAAATAAAATAAAGTAATGAAACTATTAAAACATCATTCGGAGCTTGATAATATTCGTCATGAGGCTAACGCCTGAAAGTTTTACTATTGACGTTTGATTTGAGTATAAAATGAGAATTCATCATTCTCACTATCACGTGTGCGCGATACTTGTAACCGCCACAATCTTTGCTGCGTGTTGCACACGATACTGACGTGGTCTAGCTATTTATGAAGCAAGGGTCATATGAGAGTTTCTTACAACTATCCATTCCACCGTAAAACTATACCACGTTCTTTATACGATCGGAGTTTGTCCTACTATAGCTATTGTTGAGATTATAAGGAGAAGTAGAAATACAGGAAAGCCCGAATGGCAAAAGCCCCGAATCCCCCGATCACGATTTCTTGGTTCTGATCAAATAATATAGAAATCTTACTGTTTTCGTATTCTCTATTCGTTCGATTCATTCCAACACACGTCAGCAAGAACCGTTCACGAGATGAAATATCAATTAAATGTTTCTTGAGTTCAGTCTCGCTTCCTTGATGCGTGAAGGTGAAACTCATGCTGATTCGACGTGACCATGCAACTAATAAAGCTGTGGAGGAGAAAAATTAATCACGTCGACCGTGTTCGACACGGGGGGAAGTCGGGAGTTGGATTGTTTCAATTTCTGTGTTGAATCAACTATTCGTAAACTAGACAGCTGTCAAACATTTTCGTGTCGAAAAAATATCTTATTTCCGCGTTCGACGATTCTCACATATCTGTATACAGGACTGCGTTCCCCTGCTGAGACGAAGATGGATGATAGTCGCTCGAATCCCGGCATCTCATTCGCCCTCGAACGTATTCTACCCATCTTAGCTATCACTCTCACCCTCTTTTTGTCTCTCTGCCTTTTCTCTCCCTCCTTCATTCTCTCCCTCTCTCCCTCTTCCTTTTCCTTTTCCATTCTCATTCCCTTCCTCATCTTTTTTGACTAGTTCGTTCCTCGGAGTTAACCGTGTTTCTCTCGATCTCTGTCTGACTTTTCCGTTGCCCCCATATAACGGTAATCTTTCCTTGCTCGTCATCTCTTTCTTTCGAGATCGAGGAAACGGGTTGAGCGAAAGTTCACCGATGTGCTCGAGCATTTTCACTTCCCCACTCCACCCACATATCTTCAAGTAGACTTCGCAATCTCTCACTACTGCTTCTCCCCCAAACCCTCCTTAGTTCCCAATCACTTTTCTCAGCTATTCCAAGAATTTCTTCTTCAGTATGTCATCGAATATTTATGTACCCCTACTCTGCTTGCAGCCTGTGCTGATTCCCCTGCCATGCCGGTCCCCGATATGCCTGTTTCTTTCTTTATCTACGGGATATCCAAAAGTTCATCAATCTCTCAAATAGTCCATCACTGCATTCCTTATAAAATTTATAGAATAAAAATGTGCTGAAAGAACGTGTCTAGAGAGAATGAATACTCCACGCGATTTTTATCGATTGGGGCTGTGGCTTCTTAATTAAAAACATATGAAAACAAGCAAAAAGTTACTTCACAAGATAAAAAGAAAAGTGAATTGCATTATCATCGGAAGAAAATATTTTCAATAACCAAAAACGATATCGGTTATGGGGTTTTTTTTTTTTTTATCACGTATTGTGAAATCGCGAATAAAATTCGATCGGTAGATTTGACGTTCAAGCATCTCTCCACAATCTCAGAGTGTCGTACACAAAAGGCTGAAAACTTTGTTGGAGCATGCCAATAACCAAAGTATAGGTTTTAATTATATCACGAAAATTCGCTCCACAGTTTTATGGAAAATATTCTGTCGGAAGTTTCAGGTCGAACGAGACAATCGATTTTACATTCCTTGCTGTTCTCCACTTTACAATTAAATGGAAAATTCCGGACGTACCGGAAACTCTCACCGAATTGGATCAAACTGTTGAAATTTTTTTTTGCATTTTTCCTTATTAATAAACTTAAATTCCATTCCGTAACGTCTTCGCTCAGTTGCAGTCGATTGGACAATTTTGCATATTCAAGTTTCATTATTAAATTATCTAACGTGATATATTTGGAGATTCTGTAAATAGAACAATTGGAAAATTCAGCCACGAGTCTCCGATCATATAATTTTGGAAGTCACCATCATCTACAATTGTAATAAAAAAAATCTTGAGATATATATACACCCAGAGTGATCTGATTCAATTTGGTTGACTGG
Source organism: Campopleginae sp. 14b (assembly GCA_030522525.1). Lineage (NCBI taxonomy): Eukaryota > Metazoa > Arthropoda > Insecta > Hymenoptera > Ichneumonidae > Campopleginae sp. 14b. Next base: position 3,541 of record JAPYYS010001271.1, read on the forward strand.
AGCTTAATAAAGCTTACATTCAAATTTCAAGTGGTTTGGTAAAATCAAGGAATCCTCCCACGCGGCGTTTTCTGACTTTCATTCCTCCCTCGTAGTAAAGATGAGTCTTGTTCCCTCATTTCGGTTCCAGGATTAAATCCATAAGAATATCGTTCGTAGTGATTTCGAAAGAGACCTGCAAACTTAAACCTAATACTGTTCCTCACTACAATTCATCAATCGGGACTTGTATATGTTTCCCCTCGTTCAGTCGGTGACGTCGATTATTTATCTCAACGAAAGCCCAGCCCCCACTCAACGGCCTCCTCGCTTCGTAGAGAAATCTTATTCACGATTTGCGATTCGGAAAAGAATCGCGAAGAGAGTGAATCCGATCGATAGTACCGCTTGCGATTTCTCATTGGGAAAAATTGTAAAAAAAAAGTAAAGAGAAAAAGTAGAGGTGAATTTCTAAAAATTTATAATTCGTATAAAACGTGAGGCTCTTACTCGAGCTCGTAATTCGTCCAGGAAGCTTTTATGTTTAGTTTTTTCGTTTTATTCATTTTCGTCACGAGGATTGTCAGGAAAGCGAAGTTTCCTGTTCGTTGAATCGGCCCGGATATAGAACGAGCGGGAATGATTCGAATACACTGTTCTTCGCGCAACCGGAAGTGTCACGGTTAATATCCGTTCCGCTGATTCTATGTGTGTATTCGCTCTATAGAGATATACATTTCTTTGAACTCGTGCGTAGGTACGAGTACATGCATTCACGTACAAGTCTCGAACACTGCGAGCGCTTATTCGGGGCCATCTACACGGTTCGCTATCTCTTCCAAACAATTTGTTCGATACTCAGCACTCGTTCTCTCCGCTAACTCTATAATCTCCACCGAGAGAAAGCGCGAATACCGGAGAACACTCATAACGCACACAATCTCCATGCAAGGCTATGCAGTGTCTGCTCCGAAAATCTCGTGACTGGTAGAGTGCGAAAAAAGTAGGTGAGTGTAGGTGCTCGCAGCTTGCGAACAAATATCGAACGGAAAGTAATGAATGGTGGTGCGATTACCTTTATTCCATGGTATTCCGTTTTTCCCATCATACCTCCGTACAGCATTCGATTAAGATTGGAAAGCACATTTTAGCGAATCTAAAAATCTCCATTCGTTCTTTATTATTCGATTCCGGACCACTTCCAGAATTTAGTAAAGACGAATCGCAAGAATGATAATAAAGAATCGCAGCATTGGAATTATATCTAAATGCAGAGATGTCGTTCGAAACTCCCATTTTAATATCAATTCCTTTTACAAGTCAACCGATTATAAATACATTAATGTTAATCATATTTCACGTGATTGGTCTCCTTTCAGCAGATAAACGTGGTTATCATCATTGACGAAGCACGTTTGATAACTGAAACAAAATGTCAAGGCTTTCGTTCGTCTGTTGCAAGTTGCACGATACTTGCGTCCGTCGGGATCGCGTGCCATGAAGAACACACTGCGTTATCTCTATATTCGTGATTGCGCACAAAAATCGATTATTTTTCAGAGTAAATACATTAACGTTTCATCCACCACTGTGTCTATGTGTGAATCTTTATCATTCATAATGCAACGATTCATTTGAGACGTCCATATTCGCGATAACTTTATTCACCTTTGTGCTCGAATAAAAGTTTGTAAATGACTCAATATGAATATGAACGGAAAAACTATACTCATGGAGAGAATATACCTGCATAAGATTGAGGTGGTCAGCACTTCGAAAATCGGCCACGTATTCGCTCGAGATATTTCCGACGTTCAAACCGCGAGGCTTTATTCAATCAATATCCACTTATATTACAATATGATCGGTAAGTGGTTGGTCGATGAGTTCCCGGCATTGTGCGAAGTCCTTTTCAGGTCCGAATATCTTTGCTTTCATATCGACTGTCTGAAAGTTCAGCTTTCGAAGTTCAAAGTATAAAAGTGACGAGATTTCAATGGAAATGAGCAGATATCGCAACTGAGTCGTGACCCTGACTCTTGACATTTTTTTTCTTGGAGTTTTTTTCTTGAAGTTTAATGTTTTGTAACGCGATCTTCGCAGAACGATTGTCACGATTTCTATTCGCTAATTTTGGCGAATGAAGAACAAAAAGTTGCATAAATATTTGAAAATCTTCGATGTTTTGGAAGCTTGGAAATTTTGTTTCGACAAAAACGTAAATTCAGCTGCAACGAACTGAGAGTAGAAAATCGCAGCTCTGATTTTATCGGTTGTTACAGTACACGACGATTCTCATCGGTTTCAATATTCGGTGAAAGACATGAATAATATCTTGTGATCGCATACATAATGTAGAGGGTGTCTAGGCATTAGCAGTTTGGGGTAGGTAAGGGTAAGGGCTAGGGAAGGTCATATAGGCGTCGACGTCTCAAGCATAAATATCATCGTACCGAGAGTAAAATAGAGTACAGGCCTCGACCGTGGAGTACCAACGAAGTGTAAGCTCGCTCGTAAATCGAGAACGTGCGAGTATCCACTACGTACATATATATTTTTATATACATAATCATAGACTGGGAAAAAGAGCCAAAGAGTTAGCGAGAAAGAGGGAGAGAAGGAATAGCAGGGGCAAGAAGAGAGAGCCTGAGAAAGAAACAGAGACAGCGAGTGAATGAGTGGGTGTATATACATACATATATAACGAAAGAGGGAAAAGGTAGTGAATAAGAAGGGCAGCTTTTCTGCTCTCCGCGCGAGGCGCACTTTCCTCGCGATCTACATCGTATAAATTTTCCTTTGGTCGGTTACGGCCTGAAGGTGACGTCAGTTGAATATATAGATTTGTAAGGGAAAATATATGCGCCTAGCTCTTGTCGATACTTGAGGCGCCGAATACATTAATGCTCATGTCTGGGACAGGTGAATCCTCAAGTCTGACGACTTATAGTCGTCAACCATACCACCATTTCGATCGACCAAGTCGAAACACTGTACGACACGTTGATGTTGTAAAGAATACATTTACGTTCAAGACTCAAATTTCATTGCACGTATCCCACGTAATCCATGGCTCGACGCTTTATTCTGATGCTGAATAAAAATGGCCATGGAGCCGGCTCGTTCCCGCACTTATTCCTACGTTTTTCGTCGGGGACAACACGCCAAAAAAGGTTAAATATTGACCTCAAGAAGTAGCCGTTTTCTATTGAATCTTGACCGCAAATTCTGTGCACAATATATTTGTTCTTACAAACGTTTTTACCTGACCGATGAAAAAATCTTTTGTCGAACGTTTGTTTGAAACTTTTTCATTTTGTCTTCTCATTTCGTAATGCTTCCAAAAGATTCCATCAAAAAAAAACTCTTTTCTGTCTGGAGTTTCATTTCGGGTTGAATTTCCCTGACAAGTAGCAGCATGAAATTGCCGCATGTGCCGCGGAGGCTTATGATGAATTCGCACGACACATGAGTACGACTGTAATTTGTAAGAGAAGCCGGAGGTGACTGACGTGAATTGCTATTTTGGCTATCAATAACGCCCCCTGGCAAGTTGTTCATTGAATTTTCGTTGTAGACCGAATGAATGGAGAGTCGCCGAAGTAATTCAATGATAAAATATAACCCCGGAAAAGAAATGCAACCAAAACTCGAGTCGATTTGTGGCTACCGCGAAATTTTCATATTTACCTGTCGTACGTGCTGGCTATTTACAGTATTTGCGTGCCCGCTTAGTTTTCTTTGGAGTGTACAAAAAGACATTTGTATAGAATATTCCAAAGAAGTCCAAGGGAAAAAGAGCCAAACTTTAAACACACGGACCGAGGGAAACCTTTTTTCCCTATAAACTTTGGGAGCAAGAAATTTGTTTGTTCAAATGTTTCCTCGAGTGGAACGTTTGAATACATTAAACGAAAATACTGGAGCCCCATTTAACCCTGTAATACACAAAAGCTTTTGCGTTCGCCCTTCTCTACTCTTCTCTTCGTTCTCTATGTATAGCAGGCTCCATCGTTACTGCATATTTCCTCTTCCTAGATAGATATACATACCACTGTGTGTTTATACTTTGAATACGAGCAAACGAGTATTCTCCACTTGTTTAACGCAAAGCACGTGCTGGCCGTAATGGAAGCGAGACACGCGAGTAGCTATGCTAGTCATATATAACATTTACATCTATATATCATTCCAAATGGACGAAATAGTTACCCAAAACGAGCAAACATGTGAAACTTATCCGAGCCTAATTCAATGATCCAGACTCAAAAAAGGACATGACGAGGCGTATATTTTTCATTTATATTATGGAGAGATGTTGTCCTGTTACATCGAACTGGGAATGATTTAATTGAACCTCACCAGTAACGAAATATTAGAGGAAAAATGAAAATAGAAAAATTTCACGAGAATTGGGAGAATTATTGAAAAATTATTCCTTGGGTAATCAGTACGACTTTTTATGGATTTGTTCGGAATATCTCGAGATCTAATTGGCTGTAATAAACAAATTTTGTATCGCCATGTTGCTTCTTGACGTATCGACCGACAAAGATGTTAAGAAAGAAAGAAGACGACTCGATGGGTCAACATTTTGCTTGGCAAGGATAATTAACCTGAATGTAAACGACTCTGTGTGTAACGAGAGGGACTGGAAATTCCTCACATTAATTAACCCGTTCATTAAGAGAACCTTGAAATCTATTACACTCGAAAGTTTCGTGATGTAAAAGGAAGCCAACGGCAATGATGAAACTTCTCAGATTGGATCAATGAGCGAAAATTATTTTTCATTTTTCAACATGTTCGCAGACGCGATAGCGTCGCCCTTCTTCATTGGATAAAAGAAAATTTCTGACCTGGTTATTTCAGAATCTTGAAATAGTTCTTCAATGAATTGAAAACTTTCGGACCTTTCATTGAGTGCGTAATTCAGTGTGTAGTTATAACATTAGTCACGAATGCACACACCAACAGACTCGGAGGAAATTCCCATATCTTCGACTGGCTAACCGCAACCACATAAAACACGAACTTTTTTATAATTCATCACAATCAACCGGTCTCACAAGAAAACAATACCTACATATAGAATTCCGTTGTTCTAAATAACTTGGTCATAATAAATGCAAAAAGGATAAACAAGAGAAGAAAACTCACTCCTGGAAATTTTCGAGTCCATCGAGTTTTTTTGCTATAATAAAGGAAACGAAGCGGATCTGGAATTCTCACGTGTCCCTGAGTGTTTGTTCCCCCGTACATATACGCATTTTTATACGTACTAATGGAAAATCTTTTGAGCCTTATTTCAAACAGTAGAAACCTAAATACACGGTAAAGTCAGTCATCCATGGTTGCGCGTACACAGTGAAGTCTCGCGAGCTTTTCCGAGCCTGGCAGAACTCTATGTATGTAGAAGTACATATGTAAAGAATATATCTATACTCGAGAGCGACGTTCCTATTCCTGGGATTGAGCGTTCAGATTGAGAGGACCAGCTTTCTGAAGTGTTCCGTAAATACGAGAGGAATCAAGCCGCCGACGATGATAATAACGACGGCGACAACGTTTACAGACTACTTGGTTAATTTCATCACTCCTCGCTGCATGTTACAAGACCGTCATTTACTTATTGGAGAGATTGAGAGCGCAGATGCACGCCGCAAATATCCGAAAATGGATGAAACGTCATGTATCTTCCTGGTGAGGAGTCACATTTCACTTAAAAAAAAAAACGTTTTCACCGCACTGGGTCCACAGGTATGATTGAATTTTAACCTTCAGGTAGACACTTTAATCTTCAGTGCCTTATATACTTACACACTATTGGTCTATTGAACCAGGGGCGTTCATTGCTTTGTTGTGGAATCGAGACGTCAGGGTTTGACTGATCTAAGGAGATAGCTGCTGGGAAAGCCGGAAGGTCGTTTCATGCAAATTCACAGTGATTATGAGAAAATTCGAGTTTATTTTCCTCGGCACCGAGATCCACATCTGACTGATTTTTCGGATGGATTCGGAATGGAGGTGTCAAAAAAAAAGCAATAGTTCGTCCTCAATCGGTCGAATAGATTGAATTTCTTGACCAAGCGATGTTGCACTAAATTCAAGAAAACAACGTAAGGGAGTGAAGAGACTCGAGTGCAAATATCTACGTATTCCGGTTGGCTGAAGCTTCTCCACATCAATTAGGGAAAGACCAATATGTCTGAGACCCACAAACACCGAAAACATTCGCTGTAACTCGGATAGAAACCGTAGCTCAAAAATACCACAGCGTACGAGCGAAGCTTGATCTACTTTTGAATGTTATTTTATTTCAGGAACGATTCATATAATATTAAACAAACAAGAAGGATGGGAAAATAAACGCGGTATACAGATGGGAAAGATAATGTTATATCAATAATTTCATTGATATTTTATTTTTTAATTTTATCTTCCATTTTTTTCTCATTCGATGCCTAAAGAATAATCCCGAGCATATTAATATTGCGAGACGCGACGAATCTTAATTAAGAAGAATTTGCACAAAAATTTGATAACTTACACACTATGCGGTCCGCATTGGACCGTCAAGGACAAAAAAACTCTCAACACCCCGTTACCGCGACGGGACACACTGTTTAATTTGTTCTTTTGTGCAGCTTCAATGCGATATTTAATTTGAGTGTGGACGTAATACGTTGACGATAAATTGTTTTTCTTCGCTAATATTGATATTCGATTCAACGTATTTTTACTTAATTCGATTCGGTGATTGGATTTTCTGCAGGGCAGCAGTAATGAAATGTTGTGAATTTATATATCGATAGTTAATGTTTGATTCCATCACGTAAAAGGGATACGGAACGCCGAGCGCGATACCATTTTCGAATATTATCGAAACGCTCCATTGAAATATTTGCCAAAAATATTTTCTCTCCCGCTTCTGGTCCAGTGCCAAAAATTACGTAGCACTGAAATACACCAAAACATAAATTTACACCTCGTCTTTTTTTCCACACAACGACAGTTTATCTCGATCGTTAAATAGTTGAGAGTTTTAAACTGCAATACCGATTTTTTACGATCAACGCACGCGTGAGAGATTCAGAGCAGTTTTACTATCGATTTTTTTTCATGACAAGCCCTGCTTACGGTAAAAATTATCGCTGTTGATCCAATTGAGATATGAATATCGTACCTTGTCAGCCTCTTTCCACTATCGGTGGAATTATACGGTTACTAATTATACGGTTCCCTTCCTTGATTAATCTAAAAAAGATGCTTAATGGAATATTGAAAAATATAAAATTTCAAACGTTCTTTTGAGCGTGAAAAATCGCTGAACTTTTTCCTCATTTAAAATGCCATTGCAGCTTCTGTAGAGATTTATTTATTCTGGAGTTATCTCGCAATTGGTAGTTCAGCTTTTTCAATAACTTGAATATTGTAATGATATCGGTAACGATTAAAATTTTGCCTCGGTATGAAAAATTTGATTATTTTATTGAGGAGTTCATGAGAAAGCATTTCTACCGCGAGTCCATACAGCCTGAAGGTTATTAAAATTCATTAATAAGCTTTGTTCTGTGACAAATACATAAAAATCTCTTGAGCGATTTCCATGTAGAAGGATTCATAATATTTACTTCACCTTTAGAGAAACTAAAGAGTAAACGGTTTCCTGTTTGAGCAAACCCAATCGATGGGTAACCAACGAGGGTCTCACTTTGATCTTAAGCGGATTAATTAATCAGATTTTCTCTTCATTTATTCATTATTTGTAGTGTTCGAATGTCCCGAGACACAAATGACAAAATTATATTCTTATGAAATACAGCAAGGAGATTATTAATTTCTTTTTGAATAGTCTCTGATGCTGCAGCTTTTCTCGTCTTTTCTCCCTAGTCTTCGTTTCCAATCCTCCTTTCCCTCCGTCTCCGGAGAGACATTACGCTTCGGTGCTCGAGGTTCTTCTCTCACACTACAATTTTGTCGTTTTTTTCCTTTTCATTTTTACCTCATCGTGTCCCTGGGGAGTCGTTGTTATCTCTCGCAAGCAGCAGCCACCGAGAAACGGAGCTTTGTATTCGTCTTTTTTTTTTTTTATTCAATTTGTTCCACGCGCGCACATAATCCGAAGAAAGTGTGCCGTCGAGCGAGAATCGAGCAAAAATCTCGTGGACGCGCTTCACCTTGGTAATGAATGAACTGTCTCGATTTTTCTTGCCATTCACATTAACATCCTTCCTTATTGTTAACTATTTGAAAAACCCATGAGTTATATGTTGTAAAAGCAATGAATTGTACTTGTTACTGTCACGTAATATTCCCCCAGGCTCTACAAATATCACGTGCATTCCTCACTACATCCCTTCAATTAATAAACAAGTAGAAAATTAAATCAATAGCGCGAGAAAATAATTTAACCCGCAGCGTAGTTGAACGACTACTCAAGCAAATTCGATTCGATCAATTCGCTTCTGCTCAAAAGAGGAGCGTTCGATTAATTGGAATCGTATTTACCAATTACGAAATGTTATTTAATAAAATTGAGTTTCAATGCGCAATAAATTTCTACTATTTGTCACGAATGAGCGAAAACAGTTTTTTTTTTTCGGCTTGCCAAAATATTTTTAAATGTAGATCCCCCGAAGAAATGAAGTCACTCGGCGGTGGCTCGATGCCAAAAGTATCGTAGGGGAAAAATGTCGGCCAAACATATATATCCAAATATATACGGCGAACCTTTCGTTCTGAATATTCAAAAAAATAGCTTCCTGTCATCCGGGGGAAAATAACCACGATGTCCATCCTACAATCACCTTTGAACGGTATAGCTTTTGAAGCCGGAAAATTGAGAGAACGGCATTCCCTTGAGAAGTGTAAAAAAAAAATCTCCCTAAGTGAAAATCCCATGGAATCGGCTGAAACGCGGAAAGCGAGAACAAAATGTCGTTCCCTGAGAGCACGGACGAGTAGAATAATGATGTTTGCACGTAGCACGAGAAATGGTCGTAAAGTTCAGAAACACTGGTGCAAGGAACATTTACGCCAACTCATGTTCTCTGGGACGATATGAAAGACGTATACAATTACTAACTAATTGATGACGTGCGAATGGATAACAACATTGTCGCATGGGTTGTAAGACATGCAGCTCATGGTACAATCATTTGTAATTTCGTCCTCGCTCGCGCATTAATCGTTTTATAAGTTTATCGTATTCAATAGGCTCATCAACACATCAATACGTTGCTCGATCCAGTGTTTTCATTGATATATATGATTCGAGAATCGTGATAGGGACAAAAGATCTTTAAAACTAAATGTGATTCACACATTTTTGTACTTTCGTATTTCGCAAATGAAAGGTTGAGGATCGAAAAGTCGCGATTCACCTCATTTTATGCGTGGAATGGCAGGCTTTACACTTTTTCACTCGCTAGTAAAGTTGGAATGACGTTATAGATATACGCATATGTACACAGGCGGTTAAAACGCGCCGGCAAATACGCCAGGCGCTCATGCATTATTAAAGCACGAAGTGTCTTGTTTCCCACGTTACCGTACATCCGGGCGCAGCCCCTCGACTGCTTCTTCACTCTCTCTCTCTCTCTCTCTCTCTCTTTCTCTCTCTCTCTCTCTCGCTCCCTCTTGGTCCCATCTTTACGGGTGCGCTCCTTGCGTTCGCTTACCATGCACTCGAGCTCCGAGCTTGCGATTTGTGAGGAGCCCCCGAATGACCAACACCTTGAAATATGGCTCGTGACTTTCACCTGTGGAGCTGAAATGTGGACTACACAACTTTTCGGCTTAAAACGTGTCCCGTTACGCTATTGAAATCGAAAAAAAAACTCACAAAATACGAAACGCGAAACCCAAACAATCGGAAATGAAAGAGAAACGGATCAGACTCTATTAGAATAAAAACCTTCGATCAAAACATCAGAAGAGGCAATGTAAGACCCCAGCACATTTTTAAGAGATTTCGGAGCCGAAATGGTACCAACTCGAAAGCCTTCCTCCTACGAAACAAATGAAAAAAAAAAATTATTCACGAATATCCACAAAAAAATTTAAAGAAACCCTTCACACTGAATCATAAATGAGCCATCTATGAAATGATGATTTACTCCACACCATTTCAGAGTTCAATGATCGTGATCTTCAACATATTCTTCCACACGCGTCGATTGGAGATACAATTTATTTCGCACAAAGTATCAGTTTCTATGGTATCGAGACAGCAGATGTTATCTTATAAAGGAGCGTTATCAGTTTGGGTCGCTCTTGAAACGTTAATTATGAATAGATATGTGTGGGGATGGAATTTAGAGCTCGACATATATCAAGCAATATAATGGAACGTTACGACTACTGTACAGAAGCATGTTACTGATACAAGTAGCATCGTGCACTATGCCCCGCAGGCCCAGTGCACATTTGGATTTAGGTTTAGGCTGATATGTATATATACGAAGGTACTGAATCAGAATAATCAGAATAGCCTGTATGATGCACCATAGTTTGTGTCCTACTGCTACGAATAGTCATAGAACTTGGAGCATTGCTGTGCTATACACAAAGAGGAGAATACATCGAATAGAATAAATGTTGATATATCCATATATGCGAGTGAGATATCCAATATCATATCGACTACTCTAAATTCATCACTACGATGTGACCTTCCTCTCGCGAGTAATGAATTAATTATTGGATTACCAAGGACTGTTCAGTTCCAGCGACAGTGCTTTTTATCGATCCGAAACAGTGGGATTCATAAAAAGCACGTGGAGCTTACGTTAGCAAACAAGCGGTTATTTCGTTGAATTATTCGATGAGTTTAAGAAAATGGATCCACAGAAATGGCCAGAGAAAACGACGCCGGACTGAAACTCGGCGCGGAAACTCGAGATAATGGCCATTCCTCCTGCACAGCTATATCCGATGGACTTACCCTATATCGATATGGGATATTCAGTACCACGTCCAACACTCGGTTCATCGTTAATTCACACGAACTCTAGCCTTATGAATAAACCATGCTATAAAATATGAACAATAGTCACCACTTCAATCCCCAAACGTATTAAGCTCTTAAATATTTCGTTGGGAGCTGCGCGGCGTACCATTTAATTTAATGTCTTTCGAGTATCCGTCCGAATGATTTTTTTAGCTCACAAAGACTCGTCGTCGTTTTTAAGCGAATCTAATCGTCGAATTTTTCGATTGGACAATAACGTTCGGCGACAAAGGCCCGCCTACTTTGATATTTTCCACCGTCTGGCGAAGTAAGCGAGTCTGCACGTAACAAGATCACACACGTATATTATGAAAATTAGCAAAACCCGTAACATATCTGATGTTCACTATGCAACAATCTCTAGACATTTAACTTGCCGAAATTTTACTCGCATGCACGTTGTCCCGGCATATACAAATGGAAGTTTCCTTCTGCGTCAGTTTACAATATACTTCGATGGAGACAAGAAAATTGCATCTCGAGATGTCATCATCAACAGTTGCAGCGTCGTAAGAGACAAGCGTACTTCGGAGAGGCTGCCAGCTATTCAGCAAACTTATTAAGGCAACGAGCATTCTGTATTAATGCCCTTAATGTAAATTTTTAAATCATTAACGATGTCGTCACAATGTCATTAATATTGCAACTTCCATTTGCTCGTCTCTCTAGCAGTAAAGATTATATGCATCCAATGATTGAGTTTGCATTGGAATCATTTATGAAGTTACAATTTGAAATTTTCGTTGGGCCCAAGAAAAAAGTTAAAGTAATCGCTCTCAGCTTTTACAAATCCGTACAAATCTTCATCCCAGGATTGTTGTTTATCTTTCTTGTCGATCTACTACAAGTGAAGAAACGGCCACAACTCGGATTGCTTTATTTAGTAAAGCTCTGATGTGATTAAGTACTTTTCATTCGCTTGTTGACTTGTACACACATTTGTACGTATATATATATAAAGATTCTCTACTGTCAAAGCTCTCTACTTGGAGCTTAAGGGGATTGCCATCTCATCGCTCTTGGACAGCACTCACTTGCTCTCTGCCAAGCAAACTCCGACCGTGTGTCTTAAGTGTACGTAGTACGGCGTAGACGGAAATGAAAACAGCATGGCACGTGACCTCAGGGCGTATTCTACCCACCACGAACTTGCTTCAACCTCTGATGTCTACTCGAAACCACTGACTTCCAACCTCTGTCATTCCACGTTGGCTTTTCCATCATCCATTCCTATTCTCGTTTATTATTGTGCAAGAACCTCGAATCTTTCTCTTCCTTTTCCTTGTTGCATAATTTGATTCTGAACTGTAAATAAATGGTGGAAATAACATTTGAACATTTCCGGTACAAGTTCCGGGTCGCAAACACGAACTATTTCAAGAGTCATTCCCCAGACTATTTGGTTCAAATTAATTTCAATGCATTTCACACCGAATATATTTGGAATAGTTTGATTTTTCCTAAAACTCAAATTTTGCTCAAAGTGCTAATCGATTTCTACGGTGCAGCATAGCGTAATAAAAATCCTAAGTACATTGCATTTACACCGGCGTAACTATGTTTTTAACAGCGCGATATCTATAAACGGACCGGTTGGTTTCCTCCGTTACCACCCTCGTGATTTGACGACTACGACAACGACGGGGCGACGAAGCTTTTATTCGCGAAATCACCCGCGAGAAACGATCGCATCCGTTGCCCGTTTATCCCGGCCATGTGTGTCCTATATAAATGGGAATACGAGAAGAGAATGTGCTCGGTGAGCGCTAACTCTGCTTTGAGTATCTATGCGCGTGTATATACGAAGAATTCTCTCTTTACGAGCTATTGATATCACTCTCGCATTATCGTCCATTCAAGTGACTTTCACATACAAATATAACGTTCAAGTCCATATCGATATATTTCTGCATTAGATCGATACGAACTATTGCAAAAAATTTAATTAACCGAAGGTAAAATAAAGGGAGCAATTTAGCATCAGAATGCTGCATTTTCATTGGATTAAATCAAGCCATTTCTCAATTACAAGTACAATTTGGCATTCATTACGAACCAGCCAGGAGATAGAGCGTAGGAAGCTGTAAAACTTTGTGCGCTAGTACGAACCTTTTATTCACCCGGAATTTATGAATATTTCCTAAATAAAAGTAATGCGGGTAATAAATTACGTCGTAATTTCTTTGCAGCCAAAAGCTGTTTCGTTGCTTCAATGCCGACTCCCATCAACCTTTTCCAGCCGAAAGCAACAGTTGAAAGCGCTGCACAGTCATCCGCTCTTTCCATTTTTCGCAGAGTCTATCATTAAGGGTGTGCTTTGGCCTCTTGCGCGCACGAGTTGAAAAATATGCTACGTCCAACGGAATACCGTCGGTGATTAAAACAACAAAAAAACACACGCACAAAAAAAGATAAATTTCTCTTTGAAGACGATGGCAAGAAGGAGATAAAAAAGGCGATAAAAAGCTGGGAGATGATTATCGTGACTTTTCTCATTTAACGAGGATGTAAAGCCTTTCTGTACGATGGAGAATTTTCTTTTTACTGCTTTTGAGCGATATTTTATGGCCAGCCAGAAGAATAGTGAATGGAGAAAATGATTAAGTTGAAAAAGTGGCTTTTTACACACGCACAAATAAAAGGCAATAAAACAAAATTGCGATAGCGACACCCACCGATCTTACCGAACCAGCCAATTTTTACGCACTTCCTTGCGCAGCAGAAAGCCAAAAATTTACCCCCATATCCATCAATACGAATCTCACAGAATGGCGAACGTTTTTATGATACTTCATCCATTTTTTAGTCACCGTTTTTTGCTGTTTCCAATATTTGCAAACGAAAAAACTGCTCGCGTGCTGACGACCGATCGATAGGAATATGCATTCGTCATTTTTTTTTTTTTTTTACAATCTTGTTCAATCTCCGGTGGTTCCTATACTTAAGCTTTGATCGATTTTTCTTTGCAGACATGTAGAAATTTTTCAAACTGCCGGGTCACGAACTAGCTGTAAAAATGTTGAAAAGCCTCCGATGTGCCCATCACCATCACTCTCAACGCCGTGATTTGACTACGAGCTTCTCTGCGTATATACATAGTACACGTGTAAACGCGATTCTCGGAAAATGGAATTCCCGGCTGTGGCTACACTTACTTCTCTCGAATGCAAAGGTGGATGAGAAGAGCACAACTATCGCTGCTTTTACATCTGAGCACCTTCCAAATCGTTAAACTCAAAATGCACGGAAACTCGACCTTCTCGTTTTACATGCTTCGTAATTCTTCTCGTACCTATATCTATCTATATACATACATGTATGCTATACTGTACATATTATACTATACAACTATACATACATACATGTATAGGTTATATAAAAGTTATATATCTCAGAGAGAGTGAGGACTATTCATTTCCAATGCAGAGCAGTCCATGGCGCAATGCCGATTGTAAAATTTTGCATTCCGTACTTATACGAGAGACCTGAACTCGAGAGAATCGTATAACGATGCTCAGTGCATCCTCTGCAACTTTGTAAAAGGCTCGTATCGCTTTAGAAAGTTACCGAATATTATGAGGAAGCCCGGCCAATAAGGAAAGTGTCGAAATAACGTGCACGAATGAGTTGGACTTCAACAAAAGTTTCTCCTTCACTGCAATTATCGCCCATTACCATTTTTGATAGCAAAACTGTGCATTGATGTCGGATTATTCGATTAATTTATCATTACATGGTTCCTTTCTGTCTCCGCACCAGGCCCAGAATCTGTTCAGAAATTTTCATTATTGTTGGATCCGATATTTTCATGGGAAAGAAAATTTCGCTAAAAAATCTGACAAATTCTTAAAAAAAAAAAAAAAGAAAAAACGCGTAATTTCTTTTTCTGATTGGTCAACTATACAAAAACAAGCACCAGCTATGACAACAGTTGTTAAGGAGATAATACGAGGATGAAAAAATGTATAACCATTAAGGGAGCCAGCGGATTTGCTGATGAGTTGAATCTTTTCCAGCAGCCCCTTCTACGTAATTTGTCGCCGTGCTGCTTACCAACGTACAAAAGATTCAAACTCCAGCCTGGCTGTTAATCCCAGACTCGAGGAAACATAGACCGAGGCAAAAAGATGAGCGAGCCCGAAAGAATAATCGATTTTTTTGCCAAGGGTTACTTTTTGCTTTTCATTTTGATGCTTGCGGTAACCACGGGTAGGCTTTGATTGCGGTGCCTCACGATAACCCACCGGGTATCTTGCGACTCGCTGCGACCCTCTCCCCCTCCTTCTTCGATCGAAGATATATGTAAGTAAAGAGCCCTACGAACCCGGAGGGCACAAGAAGGTGCGATTGAGAGATGAAAACGGAACGAGGAAGCGTCAGGCTTAAGCGCAAGCTTCTTTCTTTATGTAAGGCGAGAGCTTGGTCCTCGCATTTTATCGCAAACAGAGACAGAGGTAGAGAGAGAGATAGAGAGAAAGAGAGAGGGCGGCAAAGGCTGCGAGAAGGGGTACGTGTGAGATAGGAAACTCGCGCTTTGTGGCGGATAACACGGTGTAACCCTCGATTTTCGGGTAGGCCGGTGATAGAAGAGCTTTTCTCTTTATACTATTTCACCGTCCGCACGCGTCCTATCTTTATGCTTTTTCCCTTTTTCTTTCTTTTGCTCTATTTTTTCTTTCTTCTACTCGAAAACCACGAAAATCCGGCACTCGACGAGCTGGATTTGCGGAGGCCGTGCCCATGCAAAATAATATTAAGTGGCTCTACGTGGGCTTTAAGAACACTTGAAACCGGAAAGAATTTGGACGATGAGAATGAGAATAAAAAGAAGAGATATTATGATGGCAGAGTAGTCGAGTATGTTTAAACGTGCGAGGAAATGAGAGAGGGAGAGAAAGAGCATAGAGAACTGCAAGGTAAAAAAAGACGCGAATAAGAAAAGCAGAGCAAGGTCCGACATTCAGAGGGAAGTAGTAGAAACCTGAGGACATGTCTATATGCCTACGTAGTACATACATATAGTTTTGGGGTGTGGTATTACGTAGCCCTAAATTCATGCAAATCCGAGATCCGCGAGGAACGAGCTTCGCTTATGTACTTATCCGTTGGGCTTGAAAGTGTAAGTCTTAAATTCAAATTACTCGAGAGGAAAAGGAGCGGAAAAGAGAGAGAGAGAGAGAGAGGGAGATAAAGAGAGCTTACGCGTGGTTACGAAACTATTTGCATTAGTCAATGATTCGGATTCGTTAAGAGCTTAATCGCGGGCACGTATCTACAGGTTATAGTGTAAGTGGCAATTTCATTATTTTTTAGACTCTTTCGTAGTGCACGTGAACATATTTTATGGACACCGTATTTATATTTATGGGAGGAATTCGAATTTCATCAATTGCATCGACGAGACTCTCGCCCATCGCTGATAAGTTTTTATGTTGATTGCTGGAGATGTTTTGCATTGAGGTGTGTCAATTGAAAAACAGTTTAATCTCAATTAAACAAAAAATATTTCACAGCCGTTGTACAAAACAGAAAGTATACGACACACAGCAGAGAGTAATCGATTTTTCTGCCAAGAAAACTGAATTTGGTCATGTTACACGTATAACCGATGGCAAACAACAATGCGAAGCAACATATCTAGACTCATCCGTGACATCCCCATTAGAGTAACCCGTAACACGATACCCGATTCGTTATACGGATGGACATCTAGCGCAAACGACTATGAGGGTGGTATCCTGATCCGAACGAGGAACAAAATTCACCGCGAGTTCGTCGTTCGCACGAGAGAGGGAGAGGGAGAAGAAGGAAGGTTCAACGGTCTCTAAAAAGTAACACGATCTCTTCCACTGGGAAATAAAAGTCGCTGAATGAGTTGCTGACTTATCTCCCGGTTGGTAGTTTCTGCTTTAGCTTTATGTCTATATAGATCCGAGACGTTTCGTTATACTCGAATTCATGATAAATGTGGACATCCTAGCGAGCAACAACGCAGCAGGAGCAGCAGCAGCAACAGCGGTGGCGTCTTGTGTCTCTTAGTGCCAGAAATTTCACCCTCTCGTTATCGCTGCCACGTTGATAAAAATTATTTCCGCTCAAATTGTAATTCTACCTTCTGGTTGGCTAGTCACCGCCATTTACTCTCATACAGCTTCAATTGCCTAATTAATCTCCGCACCCGCCAGATGCCGAGGAAAATAGAGCAAAGGCTTACAAGTGCTTGGCAGCAAAATGAAAAAAAGTTTCCTTTGTACCAATTAAATCTATTGTTTATCTCCATTGTTCCGAACACCTCGTCTACGTAGAGGTTCATTCAAAAATAATATGTCTTAGATCATTTTTCAAATGTTTCATCAAGACGCTATCATTAATTAAGCACTAGCAAAGTTTTTAATGACATTTCGAATATTCAGTCTCATTGTGGACCGGAGACGGCGTGTCTAGATCGTAAAGAGATCTTTAAATGCTTATGGACGTGCTCATGTATAATTGTAAAGGTTAGAAGGAAGGTTTGTGGCAATTATTCGAGGGCTTGGTCGAGTGTGCGTCGTCGTTACGTTAATCCCCTAATTACTTTGGATCTCGCGTTCCAAAAATATTCGCCCATAAGGACAAGAAGGGAAAAGGTCTTTCACTACGTGTGAGTGAGATGAGGAGTGAAAATGCAGAAAGGGCAGAGCGTATGGGTTAGTGTCGGACACTGCTTTGGCGCGTTGCACATTCGGGAAATCCTGGACAAGTTCGCAGCGACGGTGAAGCGGTTACCGTCGGTGGTGAACTTGCCGCAGGTAGCGAAGGAGCGAGAGGGACAGAGAGAGAGAGAGAGAGAGAGAGAGAGAGAAAGGGTGAGCGATAAAGACCGAGTGTGAGGGTGTGAGGGGACTAGGCAAGGAGGGAGCTTGTTCGCGAGCGCCAAAATTAGCATATGGAAATGGCGAGTGTCGGGTAGGAACTGGTTGCTCTGGCAGCAGAGAACTGTCTGCTTCAAGAGCGTCCCTCGCACCCCTGCTTAGAGCGACGCCTTCTCGCTCTCGTACCTTCCCCATTCATATCTTTATATATTTCAACCTATATGTATATAGGAATTCCTGTATATACGGAGCGCTCTGGAACGAAAGGCGTAACCTCCGCGAATCGACGTGCCAAGTAACAGGCTCCGAATGCTTTTCGCGGCGTTGAGCATTGATATTAATATATATGTATAAAAATGGTGTGTGCATGCCCCATCGCAACGAGAGAGGGCAAGACAATATGGACCAGTACAAGAAAAAATGTGTTCCAAAGCATTTTCCCCGCATTGAATATCACTTAGGGTCAAAGTTTAATCCATCAAATCTGTTCCGACCATGATAATTTGTGTAAAGCTAAATCATCACAGCCGTTTATCCACTGTCCCATTTTACCCCAGTATTCCATTTTTCGTCAGCCTCAACCGGAGGAGAGCACAGTGGGTCGCTCATCTCGTCGAGTGTCGCGCGCGCCAAGAGCTTTTCCACCCCCGCACATTCACAATGGCCCTAGACACGACCCGACACATAACGTGACCGAAACTTCGCACACAACGAGGCTGAATTTTATTCCACAACCACGACCCTCGGCTCATCGTATTCACCTTTATAAACTGTACAGTCCGCAGCTAGCCGGAACAAAATCATTCGACGAGATAAAATGGCGAGATGACAATGAAACGAAAAACAGGTGCTGGAGACTTGATTCAGTAATGACTTCGGTGTGCGAAACATTTTTTCCAATCTCATCAGTGGCTCTGGTTAATTGTTCTAGGAATTACTGATAATTTTGTTTTTCAACTTGAAAAATGAACCTCAATCGCTATTCTGTTCTTCACTTAATATTTTTCCTTGGCAGCTCTAACTCACCATTGTTTGTTAAAAATAAATCAATACAAACACACGTGCTGCGACGGACTACATGATTAGAGCTCTCGGATAAGCACGCAACTATAAAGGTAATCATACGGGAATTGAGATTTAATGAGTAATTACTCTTGTTTCCGAGAACTTACAATTTGCATGCATAACAGAAAAAAAAGGCATGCTTTTCCGTCGTATAACGACAAATAGTATGGCAGGATGAATTACCAACTTTTTCGTTTCCATGGAAATTGACACCGAGAGTCAGTCACTGCTGCTATGAATTCAGCAGACTTTCAGATGATATTCCATGAAGACCTGGTTTCAAATTCCAAATTAAATTAAGTCTGAGTATGTATAATATCAAAAAACGAGCTATAGGTGGTCGTCCGTTGGATAACGATATTGTTCGAATGCCACGACGCGTGTCAATAATGTGTCTGGTAAACATTCACCAAAGCGAAAATGCTGACATATCTAACGCTGAAAGATAATCCGTCTTTGAGTCTTGAATCCTGGCGCGTATCCGTGTTATAAACGTGGTAAGCAATGCTCTTGTGTCTGGCTATCAATGTAGCGTCATGAATTCGGACTCATATGGCGCAGGCATACGTATGCTTTAATTTATACTTCGGACTGAATGATGACAGATATTTATATGTATAAATGCTTCGAATACACGCTTTTCTATGCGTCTGAATGTGTGCGCACGTATGCGTATGCTTAGTTATGCGTATGTATGTTTGGATGATGAGGCAAGCATACAGAGATCTGGCGAATCGTACTCCCCCGTACAATAAACCATTTTCCGCGTGAGGCCAAATAGCGTATACACATAGGCTCGCGGCGTTTCGAGCTGCCGGAGAAGGAGAGAAAAGGACCTGCGTATAGCCAAAGCCCCCGACGTGCCTGCTTCATTATGCGGTGCGACGTGGCAAAGTGCCAGGGCCTTTGATAGAGGGGGTGGCTTCCGCGCCATTCTCATACCCCTATACTCCCTTTCTCGCCCTTTCACCGTGCGTATATCGTTGTATCGTATACACCGTTCTCCTTTTCTCCTTCTCCCTCTCTCTCTCTCTCTCTCTCTCTCTCTTCTTCATTCCTTCAACATAGCATAGCGCAGCAGCCAGCGCTGCAACGGGTGGACTATCTATAACGGCTGCTTCCGCCGCTAGAGCTAGAGGGACCAATTCTCACCCCTGTTTCACCCCGAGCTTGCACTATGTATGGTCTGGCTCGTAGGCTAATTAAACTGTGCATACCGCTGTGATCCACGGGCGCGCGGGCGCCCTCACTCCGATCCCCTGTATATGCATCAGCAGAATGCTGGATGCAAGATTCCTCTCCTTCCATACAGGTGCTTGCACACCTATAAATTTGCAACGAAGACTGTGGCGTCTACAGACTAGTCTCTTCATGCACCTTCGATGGGAATACTTTCTGCATTTTTCGTTCATCTCATTTTCATCAAAATAAATAGACGTTACACGTAAATTCACTTGAAAGATTAAGTCTCATCCGAGATTACTCAGCAGGAATGAAAAAAAAAAAATGGTTCCAACTCCGGGACCCGATCAACTTCGCATAACCTCCAAGTGCAAGGAAGACCTTGAAAAGATTCTGCAAAGAACAAATTGCGGAAGCGAGTGTCATTTATATAAACCCACAACATAGAGTCGAACTAACTCGGCTCAGTTTCCACGACTTTTTCGAACGCAGAAAACAAGATGGTGTCACGAATTAATGAAGCTGAATCTTTTATGGCAGCCACATTTATACATGCCATATATATGTGGCGGAATGTTATGTAAGTCCCTTGAGAGACCAAGTGTATAGGAGAAGGAAACTGAGTTCTTCCTAATTCTTTGTAGAGTGGTGACGTTCTCTATGTGTGTTAGTTTGTGTATATGTGTGTATGTGAATGTAAGCAATATCATGCTTGCTACTTGCCCTGGGACATTCAATGCCCCGTGGCGGTCTAAAATCTTATTTGAGCTGCTGACTATAGAGGTCAATTTAAATTATTCAGAAGATGTCGTCCGTCGGGGGCGAAGACGTTTCGACTCGATGAACATTCCTTGTACATGAAAAAAAAGGGAAAAACCGTCTTAGAAAGTAGTTCAAAAAATATATGCCGCATTCCACAAATTCTCTAATTCTCGAACCCTCGCGCGATTCATCGGCGTTCTGAATATGCTCTTCTGCGTACGAGAAGCAGCAATTTGAAGGCTCGAGTCGTTTTTGAAACCGAATACCAAAGTATCCGTCAGCAGCAAACAGAAAAATTTTATCGATTTTTCTGTCACCGCCCCGCAAAATTGTGCACGGGAGAAATTCCGCGGAAACGAATATTTCGATTCACTTATCGCATGACATACATGTATCGAGGTGAATGAAAAAATAATACTCGGTATCGAAAAAACGAGGCATCGTAGAGGTGAAACTTTGATATTTGTAATCTTGCATGCGGATAATTAAAAAAAAAAGATGAGAATACGTTTATGTATGTAAAATTTTTAACCTCCTTTTATCAATAGATGTTTTTTTTTGTTTTGAGCTTTCTATTCTTTTGCTCTCGCTTGTCCGGAATTCTTAAAGCATAAAATATTCGCGTGGTAAAACGGTACAGCCACGATATTTTCGGTCTTGGAATCATGGGCCAGGAGTTAGCAAGCCCTGAAGGGAGAATGGGGTCAAAGATAGAGGAAAAATTGTAAATTCCGTGAGGCTGAGAGAGGCACATATATACAGAAACACGAGCAGCTCTTTCGTGTTCTTGTGTGTGGCTGCCGTAGAACATAAGTTAGATCGAAGGGGTTCGTTGAGAGGTTCGCGCGGCTCTCATCCCCGTGCATTCGAGGGCAGCAGCATGAAAACCGACGGGTTGAGCGAAAAAAATGTGCGAGGAGTTAATGAATCTGAATATTTTATCGGGGTAGTGGAATCTACCCCTAGCCAACTTGCAAAGTAAGTTTAACCATGGTTCACCCCTCGCTGTGACGAGGAGGAAGAGCAGGGTAGTAAATGGCCACGACTACCAGGAAAATTCCATCGACGTTAGCGATTGCTCGGCGTCGGAAAACTACGGAAAAATGAGATGGTACGAGATAGAAGAAAAGAGGGAAAAGTACAAAAAGAAATGAAAGAGTTCGGAGATTGCGCACACGGGAATCGCTTGTCCCTTTTCGCTCATTTTCCAACGACCGGAATTGTTAAACGTGCGCTTGACTGACACGCCAATTGCGTCTCTTGGCAGCTCTCTCAGAGGCGATTCTTCATCTTTTCATTACCCTTCACTATGCCCATCCTTAGTGAGTCGCGCTAAACACGAAATGGTGTATGATTAACCAACTTGAACCATTTTATTTCCAACAACAATACATCTGCATAACTATGCCAATAATACAACACATTTAATTATACAAATCACACTCGGAGTATTCGACGAGATTTAATCGAGCTGTGAACTGCCGAGAGACAGCCAAGGCGCGAAATTAATTTTATATCCAGAACTAACTGTCGAAAAAGCTCAACAAAATACTGAGAATGAAGAAATTTTCGAGTGTAAATTCAATTTTTTGTGTTTCAATTCATATTCACATGGCATTCTGATATTCAGTTTTATATTTTTAGCTGAACTCTAATGTTTGTACGCAACATAAAATCAAACTGTATTTTGTATTAGCCTGGATACAACGATCCGTGCCAGTGCCTGAAGGGGTTTTCACTTTTTTACCTTTCACGGGAGGCTTTTTCTGTTTATGTGAACATCGTGATGTGTGCTCAGATTTTTCGTTCACGTAGACATGTGCGAGAAAAAAAATAATGATAAAAACCAGGATACCGTTGGAATATATATGCTTACTAAAAGGCAATTTTTCCAAGTTTTACAATTGTAAAATGGGGCTGTGAGAATAATAAAGATGGAACGGTCTGAATAAAGTCGAGGCGAATGGTTGGCGGGGCCATAAACCATAACTACATACTCTATAGTTATAAATTACAGATATACATGCAATAGCGAGGAAAGGGTAGTTTGATTTTTTGTTCATTGAGCATTGTAAATTACGGTGCGTCGCCGGACAGAGTCATGGTGATGGTGGTGGTCGTCGTGACGATAAATTTCGCGAGTTCGACGAAGAGAATGCTCAGAGTGAAACACGACGATGAGGCAAAGAAGAGGATAAAGGAGACGAAGTTGTTGTCGAGATGAGGGCGATGCCAAGCAAGACAAAGAGAAAACACGGATAGAGTATGGAATCAGCAGCGTGACCTCTGCGAGGAGTCTTTGATTTGATGGTGCTGGTGGACGCGCTCTGTATTCGTGAGAAAGCAATTTTCGGAGTCGTCTCTCTTTTATATTTTTCCAACGAAATAATTGTGGTCGACTTCTCACACATTTTCGCTTCAAGTTTCCGTCGACCTCCTCCTCCTCCTCCGTCTCTTGCCGCACCCGCCGCCCTCTTCAACCGGAAAATCCTTGGGCGCAGCTCCAACTCGTAAGACATAAAGTAACCAAAGCGATTCTTTCGCATAGTAACGTATTATATAGCACCCGAATACACAGGAGCGTGGAATATAGAACGAGATCGCAAACATTCGGAGAGCAACAGAAAAACTCATAGATCCATAGAAACAGAGAGAAAAATATTATTCGGCACCAATCTTGGCGTATACGCATCGTAAACGCATACCCCGAGCACTCTGGATGCCTCGCAATGCTTATCGAAGTGGGAAAATCGAATAGCCCACTATAAAGAGAGCTGCCGAACGAAGATCTTACGAGAGTTGTCTCATTCGAAAGTGCTGCGATAATGTAATGGCTCATAAAAGACAGAGATTTTACCACATTACTTTTTTTTATCTGTAATGGATACTGGCTTTTACTCATCCCATTGGATCGTTACCAAATCCACCTGCACTGTCGTACATGCAGAAATATTTATTTTCCCCTCGAATCGTCCATTTTCTCTTACGTTTGCAGCACAGGAATGAAAGTTCATTTTTATTTTCACTCGGAAGGAACTTAAGAAAAAACAATTAGGTTAACTGAAAGGAACGTGTGGAGATTCGTAGACAACGATTCTCAATACTTCGGATACGAAGTTTTCAGCTCCAGAGAGCGTCGGTGTTCGATTCCAGAGGAAATTCGATTATTGAGCTTTTCGGGATACAATATATCAACGAGGGATCAACACACGATCAACTACGTGATGACCTAGCCTTCCGAATGCTGCAGCCAGCCCCGAATAAACACAGAATCGACCAAGTGCGATAACCTTTGATATCCAGCTGCTGAAAGATTGATGCCATTTGAATTAAAGTCCAACAGTCTGTCCCAATGACCTGAGCAGTCAATAGAGATTCGTTAATTCTGTCGCACTCAAGGCATAAGCAATGCTGGCAGTGCGAGGCTTCTTCACTTTGCTCTTCAGTTTTTGCGTGTAAGGAAACATGCAGGACTTGTGCGATGAGTCGTCTAAAATTGTTCTATCAAGTGTGTAATTCAAAGTGAAATTTTTCGCTTAAATTTTAGGAGCTCCGCCCATATCGAGCGTGACATTGAGGATTACTTGCGATTTCCCGACGGTTTTGTCATCGGGGCTGGTACGGCTGCTCATCAAATTGAAGGCTCTTGGAACGTCAGCGGTGAGAAATCGACTTTTCTCTTAATACGCTTCGGGATAACCCAACGCAGTGACATCGTAAAAACTAAACATAAGTCGACGGGCTTTCGGCAACATCTAATCAAATAGCTCAATAGGATCGATCGGTTGGCCGTTCAATTCTGCAGTCAAAATCAGTTCATCGTGAACTGATCAAATCTCAACGATAATTTGCCATTCCCAATGAGCGATTCGTAACTATCGCCCATCGGGAATCACTTCTTCTCTGTGTCTGTCGAAATTAATCGAAAGCAGGAATTTTTAGTCGAAAAAGTCTTTTCTACTTGGGTATACGTAGCAGCTACGAAATAAAAAAATATACACATTAGGGAACTCCGGCCGGTGGGTTAGTTTTGCTATTCACAAAAAAACTGAACAACTTCAGAGTCATAACTTGGATAGACGTGTGACAGGTGACATGCGACCCAATTGTTACTCGATCTGAATTAGCCTAGAAAAGCAATGCCAATGAGGAGCTAATTTACAAGCCACAACCTTTTTTACAAAAAAAAATAAATAAATTTCCTCGTGCGATATGTGTGAAGTAAAAAAATCCTGCCCCGATCGATCGATATATATCCACGGTTTTATGGGTTCCTCGCGTTGTTTGGCTAAAATAAACGATGACACTTTTTTACAGGTAAAGGCATAAGCATCTGGGACCATTACGCACATGCTGATAGTAGTCGTATCGTAAATCACGACAATGCTGATATGGCATGTGATTCATACAACAAATATGAGCAAGATGTGAAGATACTGAAAGAATTGGGAGTAAGTGCTGCTCGCGTAAGAAAACCATTGACTGGAAAAAACTTTCCACGTCTGTTTCATGAAGTTTATAAAAACGTTTTTCACTATTTTTTGTTTGTTTGAGATAACGTCGATGCTGATGTACAAATTACGTGTTTCAGTTCGACGCGTATCGTTTCTCTGTGAGTTGGACGAGAATATTGCCAAGTGGGTTCACCAACGATATTAATCGAGCGGCTCTCGAACATTACAAAGATCTGATCGATGAACTTTTGGCGAAAAACATTGAACCCATCGTGACAATGTTGCATTGGGATCATCCACAGAATTTGGAAGAACTCGGGGGATGGACCAACGAGAAAATGGTCGATTGGTTTGTTGATTACGCACGAGTACTCTTTCAGGAACTTGGGCCAAAGGTTAAAAAATGGTCAACCATGAACGAACCAGCTGCTCAGTGTCATCACGGCTATTCTATCGGGCGTCACGCGCCTGGTAAAAATGTTCATGGCATTGCCGAATATCTCTGCACACACAACACTCTCAAAGCTCATGCTAGCGTCTACAAATTGTATCAGCGCGAATTCAAATCTGTACAGAATGGGACGATCGGTCTTAGCCTCAATCTCTTGAATTACTACCCGAAAAATCCGAATACGGATCAAACGGCTGTTGACACAGCTTTCCGATTCGGCAACGATTGGATGCTCCATCCCATTTTCTCCGCGGAGGGCGACTATTCCGATGTCTTGAAACGTCTCGTTGCTGAGAAGAGCGCTGCCCAAGGTTTTCTCAGATCACGACTTCCGGTATTCACCACCGAATGGATCAAGACCATCAGGTTTCTTGAACTTTTTTACTATTTTTAAATCTGCCATGGGCTTTGCTCTCAAATTGTTTTTTTTTTTTTAATTCTGATCCCAAATATTCACCACGGACAAATTAATTGCAACGCTCTTAAATATTATTGAAAAGAGGATCAGCAGATTTTTTGGGGCTGAATCATTACACATCGTGGCTCGTCGAGCCGGGACAGGAGGGAAGGGTGCCATCGTTCCTCGACGATCGTGGAATCGTGCGAAGTGCTGACCCATCATGGAAGAAATCGTCATCCTCGTGGCAGAATGTACGTATAAAATGTGTGACTGAAAATTCGAAGCTCGCTGAAAAGAAACTTACACATTAAATCGATCGAATTGATTTACAAGATCGTGCCGAATGCCCTCGGCGACCTTTTGAGGAAAATCGCGACAGATTACAATAATCCGACCATTTATGTCACGGAAATGGGCGTTTCCGACCACGGAGGAACTCATGATTTATTCAGGGTAAATTGCTATCACGATTACGTGAAAGATCTGCTCATTGCTGTGAATCGGGACCACGTTAATGTTAAAGGATTCTTCGTTTGGTCGTTACTCGACAATTTCGAATGGGAGCGAGGTTACAGGTGATTGGTGCATTCCTCAAACTAAATTTTTCAAAGTTGAAAAAAAATGTTTGTCATTTTTAAATATTTAATTCGTTCCATATCGGCGCTCTGAATATTTGTCGATCTTTTGAAGCCGATAAATGCCTTAAAGAATCATTGAACGTGGCTTCCCATAATAATTCAAAAAATGCACTCTGGTTGATCACAGTGAGTGCTTCGGCATCGTCAAGGTGGACTTTAAGGATCCTGAGAGAAAACGCACACCCAAGGAATCAGCGCTATGGTGGCAACGCGTATTGAAAAGTCGCCATCTCGAACCAGTTTCGAATGTAACGACAACATAAAATGTTTACTGCAAGCTGCTAAATTCATGTCTTGTAAATAAACAAAATCTTTCCTCTATAACTTAATCAAATCAAAGGGAACTTTGCATTACCGTCTAGTATAAAGTGAGGTTGGTATGATATTGAATTTTCGGTAGAATGGTTCGTTAAGTTTCCATTCAGAGTCCATACTACTCATGGCAGAGCGATAAGCTTGGGCGCGCAGGCGGCAGGAGGGCAGAAAAATGTGTGATGGAAGTGAAAAATCTACAGAGATTCGAAATGATCGGAAAAACATTTCAATGAATAGAAAATCGGAAAACATTTATCTTCAGGGTCGTAAAATGGAAAAAAAAGGATCGATATATCGTTGATTGCGTTGCATGCTCTGCGTTACAGAAATAACCGCTAACGGCTTCCCTTTCGAAAGGAATCTCGAACTTCGAGACTTTTAACGAAGTAAAACGTTTATCGAGCATCTCTGAATCGGGCCAAATTTCCTGAGAGCTCGATAACGAGGATCTGAAGTAATTTTTCAACTGGCAGCATGAGCAGGAGAGAAAATCCCACCATTCTCTTTCTTTCTCTTTTGCTCACAGTTTCGTATAGATTTTGCGAGACAGCTTCGACGCAATCAAACTACACAATTTGCGAAAAGAGCACGCGCCGCGCGGCTGCCTTTTCATTATGGTTCTTCCAACGATCGGCTTTTAATTTCGATAACACGTGGCGATCCGGTCGAATAACGTAGAGCTTGACGCCTCGTTGATTACGTGTATTTATCCGTTGGAACAAATTCACTCGTCAAATCTCAGAATTCAATAAAAATTATGAACCAAAATGTCGGATTTCCGAACTTTAATATGTATCCATGAAATTCAACTCTCACCGATCCGAACCACCTGATCCGCCTGTTCAGCGCGAATCTGAAGCAGGAAGCATGTCAAAAGCTTTCTTTGAATATTCGGTTTCCTACCGGCAGACTCCCATTAATAATCGTCGGGAATTTCAGAAGCAGAACCGAAACGATAGGCATGCGAAAGTGATTTACTTCATTTATTATCAATCCAAAGCAATGGCGTAGAGTTTTCGCCTAAAAAAGATAAATTATTCGTTGAAAAATTATTCTGCTTATCAAATTTGGTAATTCCAATATCGCAATCGACAGGAAATTAGATTGATCAATCTGTGACAACGAATAACGATGATTCGCTTGAGCCGCTCAACCCACATATTTCATAGAAAATTTTCATTCCAGTGTGATTCATTTTTGTCTGAATTTCAAATTCAATAGCTTCACGAGAATCAACGAATGGAAGTCACGTTTTTGTTATTTTTCGTTATTCCATGCCAGCGTTTCCAAATGCCAGACGTATATCCGTGGCCATGTGTGTATGCGGATACATGTACGCGAAAACTTCGTTACAACAATGTTGCGAATACAAAAGTAACCATGCTATGCTGGAGCCCACGACGGTAACGTTATTAGTGGACTCGGTAACATAATTGTCTTATCCAACGAAACGAAAGCAAAGGTGCTTCGTTTCTCGTTGCAACGAGGACTGTCCTGGTGCTCGCGACACATGGAGACGTCTAAAAGAATAACGCAAACTTTGGTATATATACATGTATTCGTAAAAGTGTCGAGAGGAAGAGCTAGTTACGTTGTGTCTATCTCAATGACTTTATCCCTCACACGAACGTAGATCTTAACTGCTTTAACGAACAACAACGACCCGACTGTCCTTATAAAGGAAGCGAGAGATATACGTAAAGATATATAACAAGGACTATAGTTTTAAATGATAAACCGAGCAGACTGAGGCATTCGTAAGCCATATGAAAGCCTTGGCGGATTAATTGCTAGATTTTTCTAACGATACACTTGGAATTTGGTTCTCTACACAAATTAAACTGCCAGAGAATCCATTCGGAATAATACTAGATACTGGAGCGACTAACTTCCCAACTTCTGGTAAAATAATGGTGATTGGTCATCGGGTCGGCTGGTGACAGAGATTTTTCCCCAATCCCTTTTTGGCTAATTAGTAATAACGTGGGAATCATTCTCCCATGAATATTGTCAAACTTGCAGGCTTTTTTCTTCAATTCCTTTGCTCGCAAAGTTTCATTGAAATATCTTTATTAAGATGTAACGAGTCTTGACTGATTAAACGAAGTGCAGGATCAACACCCAAACCATCAGCGTTTCGACATAAATTTATAGTCGTTTGCGAATAAAATATAGTGTATGTCCCTTCCTCACCGTTGTATCTCTATGTGACTTCCTCCCACTGCGATGCTTCCTGCTAGGAAACGATTTGGTGTCAAGATCCTCTTAAGGGAACTAGGGAAGTCCCTTAACACGGAATAAACCTCTGTCGCTTTTCTATCACCTTTTTTTCGTCCCAAGGAAATAGCACCTCCGAGGTATTTTTATCTGATATCAATATATTGTGTTTGGTAGGGTGGAATGGTCTGAACCGTTAGCGCTGTGTGGATCGCAACAGATTTCGAATATCCGATTAAGCAAAATATTAAAAATCGTATGATTTTTCAACGAGTACTCGATTCATTTTAGAAAATGGGAATAGATAATTTATCTATTGACAAATTAATATTATCTAGTCACTATGTAACACGGATTCTGGCTTGGTCTGGAATGAAAATTGTACTGAAGCTGATCGAAGGGGAAATACTTGTGACCACATTGATGGTGAATGACCCGAAACAAGACTATTGGTTACTCAAGTAAAATAAACCGACAATGATCGTATTTGAGAAAATTCAATCTTATTGTAAGGCTTCAAACTCAATCGAGAGCAGAGGATGTGAGTGAAGTAGGTGCAGGGCGTCAGGATGTGGACAAGGGCGATGAAAAGCTCCGGGAGTAACGGCCCGGAACTGTGTGTAGTAACCGGTTAAAAGAGCTCAAACTTCGAGAGTGTAAAATGTGTACGTCGCTTGACTATAGTGCGGTCCTTCCCAAGACGAAGATCCTCTAAGGACATAGGACAAGAGGGACATATATATATATATATATACTTACAGGATTGACTTGCATTTCCTCGTGCGCAGCTGACCCTCTAGAGATTCGCTTGCAACGCGAGCAAGTCCCCCGTCTTCTGAAGTTTCCCTGCGTTAGTTTGAGGGTTGCAAAAAAAAAAATTGACAAAAACATAAAAAGGAGATGAAATTGGCCTAGCTTCATGAGGACAAAGCGAGAAAGAATGCAACCAGATGAGAAAAAAAAAGTTAAAACGTTTCTACACTGCTCACCAAATCTCTCTCTCCCTCACTCCAGGTGCCCCTCATTTTTCCACTATTTCTCTCTTTCTCTCTCTGCAAACTCGCTCAGTCCTCCACGCGCACTTCATTTATTTTATCTATTCTTTTAACTGTCCTTTTGCTCCAACCATTCCCTGGACGATATTGACACGTGACGGTCGTGGATTCGAGTATTTGCTGAACTTTGATAAGGCAGAATTTAATTTCGCGATTGAAAAAAGTTTGTCCTGGATAGGGCAGTTTTCCTAGAGCAACGACCTAACCCGATGAGAATAAAAATCTCAGCAAATTCAAGAGAATCAAACATTATTAAAATTACGTACAACCTTCAACCTAACGTAATAATTCTCAGTATCTTGATAAAAATTTCAATTTAAAGTTACAACGTCTCGACAAGAAAATATAATGTTATCCTCCAGTCCTGTCAAGACTCGGTGGCTCGTCTTAAAAATTTCAAATCACCCTCAGTCTCTTTAACGAGGTATACATTTTTTATTTTTACTAATAATTGCTCATATGAAATTCTCAAGCGACTAGCACAGACAGAGAGGTTGTTACGGCTCTTGATCAACCTCCAAGGTCGACTAGCTTCACGACACGGTCAGTGTACTTAGTTGGGTGACGACTTGGTCTTGGTATCAACCGTTCGTGGGTCTGGCTCGCAAACCTTCGCAAAAGTATACGCAGGAACAATGAAGAATGATGAAATTTTTCATTCAATTTTCAAGCTATATGTAAAAACTTATCGACGCACTAGAGAAAGCAGAAACAAATGGACACATTTTTCCATCCGTTATCAATTCGATTAAGTGAATTCGAAGAACCAGAGATTAACATTTTTTTCCATACGAATTGGTCAGGAACAACTTTGTCTGTATGTATGGATTACGTATGTCGCGGCTGACACAATCTCCGCGGCCAAAAAGCCTACTACGACGAGAGTTGGCCGTTGTTATTTGTCGAAACAAAATTCGGGCTGGTGATGACAACGAGCAGCAACAAAAAATTTGTAATCCACTAAAAAAAGGAAAATATAGTGATTGGAAGGGAAAAGACGAAGGATTAAATTATTCTCCCATCACCCAACCAAAGAAGAGACTTTCAAAAGTCCCACAAAATCCTAATTACTCATTGTTTCATATATTTAATATTGTATGTATAAAACTCTTTACAGCGTACTGTTTATCCTTCATGCTTGCATACTTTACGACAATGGACGTTTCGGGTAGATCAAAGTCTACACCATATACGAAATTGCTATTCCAAGGATTTTCATTATCCGCATATGCAGTTTCCTCGCGTACTCATATTATTTAACTAAGAGTTAAGCTCTGAAATGTATGCTGGAAGGGAAATGTTGATTTTTCTGCAATAGGTTCAAAAATGTTGACAAAAGAGACGTACAGACATTCTGACTGAATTCTCCAACTGGAATTGATGAATGCAGCACGTACATTCATCCGCAGCCAATCAGCAGTGTGTAAATAGTCAATGTAATCTCGTGTCATGGCTGGAAAAATGATTTTCTGGCTCGTGAGTGATTGTAGCTTAAAAAACAAAAAAATGAAATGGTGGAATCGGTGTTGAAAAAATATCAAGTTTATTACATAAATCTGAGGGATTTCGAAGTACGAGAGATGCGAGACAAATTACCATCGAAGAATATACCGCAGCTTAATTTTGAAATGTCATGACAGTGGGATTCGGGCGAGTTCTGGTGTTTGCAATATATAACGCTCAAAAAGAGATGTTTGTACTGCTAACATCTTGGTAAGTAAACGTAAACACAGAAAGAATTGCGCTTGCACAAAATGCGGAGCTTTTGTAGAGTTTTCCGCTGGTCGGTCTGCGCAACAGAAAGATGACGAGAGGAAAAGACAACAATCGAGAACGCACGTCGCCTGTCCCACTCTACTCTCGTGGTTGCAAAGGGATACCGCGAATGTACTTTGCTGCATCTCTGGCCCGAGCCTCCCTCGCTCTCCGTCCGTTCCCTCGCCGTCGCATCGTGCTTTTGTCCCCGTGGGAAGTTTGCAGAGTGTGCTAAGGACGATCCCGAGACTCGGTCTCTCGTTTCTCTGTCACGATAATTGTGAAACTTTGTTCACCGAAGTCTCACGTGGAGCACAAAACAATAACAGCCGGAAAATCGTATCAAGCAAAGCCCAAAGCAACGCGAGAGCGAGGCCACACGAGCAGAGATTGTGCATTGTGTATTTCACTTGTTTCTGTCCGATGTGTATTTCTGTTCTAGTAAATGTGTGTCTTTGTTGCAGAAATCCATCCTCGCTCATTCACGTCCACGCTCACGATTTAGGTTTCTCATCCTATCGAGATTTCATCCTCTTGTTCCGTTCTGCCTCTACCCGGTCTTTTATCCAAAGTCGAATCGCTAAATCGCTCACGCGGGAGAGGACACTCTGCGAAATATCGATTATAACATACTCCGGTAAATGAGACAAAATTCTCTACTCTTTCAAATAGAGATCAAATCTCTTTTGGACCGAACTTTCAAATAACCGGACCATTGAAAAAGCTCATATTGTTTGTTGTATTGCTCGAAAAACAAAGTCACGCGACATGGTAACTTTTTTTAAAAAATCAACAAAAACATTAGAAAAAAAAACCATCAGCTTTATTTTCTTTTACATGAAATATTGACCTCGAGATTCGATCGACATTCTGTAAGGTACGATCACTTTATGTTGACCGATCGGATTGAACTGGTCCCGCCAGGAAAAAATGACAGCGATGTTTTTTCGAATTTTCACCGCTGCCTTGTATTCTTGAATCGTTCAATTAATCAAATTGAAAAAATAAATCGAACAAAATGGCATTTTCGAAATTAATCGAATATGGAAATTTGCCAATCAGCTGTCTAAATATTTATTCATCAGGTTTTCCTCGCACGAATCCCCATTTTGTGATGCAATCAAGAGACTTTTGCTTGCTGTTGATATAAAAAAAAATATATAATGTTTTGCAGTATGATGAACACTAGGATAGACTAGATATTATGGTTTGCCGTGAATCGACTTGGCACGTTTTATGGCATCACTCAAGATTTAAGATTCTGCAGAAACTCCATCAGCAGTGTATATATTTACGTTCGATTCCACACTGCTGATAGAAATATTGTGAAACTTTCGATTCTGGGGGCGATGCAATCGAACGTCGCAGTCGATATCTAGGAGCAGAAAATTCCGTGCGTTACTGGCGTTGATGTGATAAGATGCTGGAGGAAAATGTCTCGGATAAAATATATTCCGATCGCACTATGCCTGAGGAACTTGGAAGCAAGAGTTAGAAGGGCTTTCCAATAGATAAAGAGAAACTCGCTTCTCGCTTTTCGCTAGCTGGATTATCAGCGATGCTTTTTTTTTGCACACTCTATCTGATCGTCGAGAAGCAGCCTGGCTGAAGAAAACGGAACAATAGTCGGTGTTCTTCTTGGGGAGTTTAGGAAACTTGCAATAACGACGAAAAACTGAGATAACTTGAGGAATCATTGTCCCATCGCAACTTTCCAATAGTCGCAAACTGTTGTATATCAAAAAAAAATGTATAAATGTCATCATAATTTATGTCAGATTGGAAATCGGTCATAAAGAAAAAACTCGTGAAAACTGAATGAGTTTTGTAACTCTTTGTTCTGTACTGACAATCACTCCGAGTACAAGCACGTAGTTACTTTGATTCTACTTCACTGTAATCGGGGGTATAGATAAAGAGAGACGATAATTGATTCCCAGGCAATAATGAAAGTTTGCGAAACTTTCGAGCACTCGAGGGATTCGTCGCTCAATTTTTCCAAATATCAAATTTCAAGTGGCGCACTTAAAATACTCATCAAAAATGAACGCAATTGTACGTAATATAAATCAATCATTACCGTTGCAATATGCACACGAAAGTTGGCATGGAAAATGATAAATTGAAATTCGCGGATGTATCTGCTAATTGTTTCCAAGCGAAACGTTTCAACGAATTCGAGTATATTTATCAATCTAGCGTAAATGTCTGGAACGAAGCATCGTCAGAGAAGCGGAGCATTGCCTATAATAGGACCAACACAAAAAGAACGTACCTATACTTATATAAATACAGGTAGAAAGGAGAGAGAGAGAGTATATTCTTTGCAACCATTTATCAATAGCCATTTATGAGAAAAAAAAATATCTCCTTTTTCCGTCGTTGTATCCACACACAGAGGCACACAAGTAAATGTATATATATGCGTGGATCTGTAACGAAAAATCGAACTCTCTGAAAAGCGGCACAATTACGGGAGCGTGAATTATATTTCTAGCGTGAAATACGCCTCATCGAGCATTTATCGTCGTGTATGCGATAGAGGGCGCCTCGAGCTTGGCCCCCATGTAAAAGCATGCGCCAGGGAGCGAAGTAAATAAAAAAAGAATAAATGCCTTGAAGCCTCTCTAGAATTATGTGACAACCTGGTTTAAAACGTCTTTTGTACGGTAACAGGCAGCAATAAATATACAAGTACGCGCCAACGGTTAAGCCCAATTTTAGGATGAACGAGTTGTGACTGACCAATTTTCCGTCCACACTGGTTCAGCCTGCTCAGTTTTATCCAGCCAATACCCATTCGTCCTACACTGGCTCAGGCTGCTAAATATAAATATATAAGTATGTTATATTTTATGATATATCTGCGAGGACCCTTATTCTCTAATTTTTCGGTTCATCGAGCTAAGAAATTCTATAAGGGGTTAGAGCTTTGTACTGCTACTGTTTCTCACCATTTCCCCCGTCTCCGAGTAATCGTGAAAATTAAATATCATTCGCTCGATAAACACAACAAAGAGACAGCAAGCATCGAACTGCGAGACTAACACACGAATGTTCAGCGCGGCTGCTGTGTGTTGGCATCTTTCAAAATAATATGTATACCGATGGTTGTAGTCTGTACACAGATACGCTAATACCACGAGCTTATGTAGTATATAATGGCCTGCATATATACAGTCATATTTGGCAGACGAATTTTATAGCTTGCCAAGTACGCGGACGAGGACCATAGCTGTTTTTGCTGAGTGCCCCGTAATTGCATAATGAGAAAACGAGCTGACTCTGGTGAACACTCTTTTTGTTGTAGAATGGGACTCTGTACAATTCCACACTGGCGATCATACCCTGAAATAACACTCCACCTTCAATTTCCACACAACGACTCTTGGCATTCGTGAATTTTACAAACACCGAATAGTACGAATGGCCATTTCCAGTTTCCATTATCCTTGATATTTTATCGCCTTTTATAGTTTCGATGCACATTATTGAAACTACGTTTGAACACCCCAGGCAAAACTATGCAATCAAATTATTCAGCTCTCAAGGGATAATCACTGTGTAGCGTCTCCAATAATAAAAGTCGTCCTGGCGATTTCTCCCTACTCTCAGAATACAACAATCTGACGCTAATCGAATTTGTAACAAAAAAACAGACTTTTTTCGGTTATCTCGCATAAACGAAATTTTGAATAAATTCTAGATCAGTACACTCGCTCCATCGTCTTTTTTTTCTGTAATCCTTCCTTTTTTTTCCATCAGCGACAAATGTTATTATGTTTCTATGAGAAAATGTTATAAAAATAGAAAAGTTATATCGCAATTTTATAAGTTTTCCGATAGTGCAGACTACCTAGATGCGTATATATAGATTGTTTTACGCTGATACTACAGTGCCTCGTACACCAACAGCTCATTGTAAGCTCGTCCCGCGAAAATTGATTTCACGCCATTAGCTCGACACCATACAGATGGAGAGGGCGATGAAGGGAGGAAGATAGACAAAGATGGTGAGAATAATGGAGAGAAAGAGTTGAACGGAGAAGGAAATCAATGATAGCGCTGCTCTCGACGAATTTGCGTGTTATGTTCATGCGAACGAGCCTTCACAGCTGGCACGATCGAGCATTCCCAACAACATAAGGCATGTCATCGAGGAAGTGAAACGAAGAGAGACGCGGAGGAAGGAGGAGCGCGAGAAGGAAAACGCGTCATCCCCGGAATTTTAATTGCCAAATTCGTGGAAGCTGATCAAGCCTCGAGGTACACGGTGACTCGCGGAGCAACATAATTCCGAGAAAAACGATTATTAATCTGACACGATATATTTCGATTATTTCGAACCTGTTGCGGCCATAAATCGGAGAATAATGTACTAGCGAGCATACGTCGATCGATTGAAATGATTAAATCGATTGATTGATAGTGTTACAGAAGACTGCCGGCAAGACGAGCTCCTGAGTTGGCACTGCAACTTAAAGACGAAATAAGAGAAGAGCTTTCGCGGAAAAAAGTGTACAGAGAAATAATATGATAGAAAAGTGGAATGCTCTTCTTGCACAATCACATCCGCGATATATATAGATACAGAGCTCTGCCGTTTGTAGCCTGTTATGCCACACCAGCTGTACCGATTTCCCGAGGATGAAACGATGATCCTCCGTTACCATTGCTTCTGTATTGTACGAGAGCACAGAATACTATGGAGATAAAGCGGGGGTGTGTAGTGTGAAATGCTATGCGACGGGCGTCACGTACATATATGCAGTGTGCACGGGTTTTGTGCGAGAGACAGTAGCCAATGCAGCCAAGCAGCAGCAGGCTCTATTCTTGCACGGTCGCACAAAGTCGTCGGGCGCCAGGGGTGTTTTCACTACATACATCTACGTATATGATATGGTATGGTATATATTATATAACTGCTACGAGTATACTATTATACTAATACTAATGCAGTTTTACCAACACGAGTGGCGCTTTCGCTGGTAGCTTGCCAGAGTGCCATCGATCTTTTCCATTTCGCCGAAGAAATTGCATACCTACGTATCTCTCCCTGCTACTTTCTGCCCCATTTCTATCGCGCCCACTCCCCCGCGCTTATCCAACGCCGTGTGTGCGTTAAAGTTTGCACTCCTTCCTCGCAGCATCCCCCACGTGTCTCTTTGCATCTCTCTCCAATCGCTTCGTTTCTCTTTCACTCTCTTTCCCTCTTTCCCTGCTCGCCCATGTCCATTCATAGATATACCGCCTGTACACTCTAAACCGAGAGCAACTTTGTTCCCACACACCACTACCTAAACCATAAAACCATCGACTCGATCTGCCTCATTCGTATATATACGCGCTCGAAGGACACGAGTGAGTCAGTGCACCACCGAACGGGAAACACTGAATCAATGCATTCGCCCACCGTCACTTCCGCCACGATTTACGCGCTGGCCACCCCGAGAACCGTAAATCCGAGAGATAAAAATTCACCCCTTCCCTATCTCAAAAACCTCCTCCTCAACTTCCAATACGTACATATCCCACTGCGTATAGACCTACAAGCTCCATTCGTAGACTTCTCTCTCGGCAACTGGACGTCTGCCACACACGTAGAAGCCCCCATCGTTTGACTTCAACAAATTCCCTTATGTATCATATATACGATCACTCCAGATAAGTTCGGGAGCAGATGATGGACGCTCATGTACTCTACTCCGCGTCGAATCCAATATAAATATTTCCTCCGCGTTAAGCGAAAATCATCGAAATATATTGTTCGAAATAGTTTCTTCAAGAATTATGTTCAAATTTTTTTTATCGATGGAGACAACAAAATTTCGACTCGATCAATATTCCGGGCCGAATGTCAAATGGTTTGTTGAAATTCTCAATTCGTCGTCGATTTCGGAAAAAAAAAAAAAAAAAAACTTATCACTATAAAAATTCGGTGCTCTTGCCATTTTTCCATTCATCAGTGCGATAAATGTATTTTTTATAATTGATTAACAGTTCATTCAAACACTCTGAATAGAATTTCGATTCGTTCCATAATGTGGTTGAAAAAAAAAAATGGCTGAGCTGATTTTTATTTTCCCGAGAGTGCCCCGGCCCCTTAACTGATTCCACGTTTATTAATACAGTAAATCCATGACGATAACTAGATTATGTGGTAATAACAGGTCCCATGTACAATTTCACGGTGGACTGGAGAAAAACTCATTTGCGAGATAATTAGAATCTACATTTTTTGTATTATCGTGCGATAAAACCGAATGGTGATAAAGTATATCGCATCTCCCTCCCCGGAGTTACTATGAATGTGCAAATGTCACGTCATTTCGAAAATTTCGTTTTAGAACGTGAATATAATCCGTGCTTTCCGGTAGAGGAAATAATTTGGCGCAGGGCAGTTTCATAATAATTTGGAATGTTCGAAAACATATTTCGCCGAGGGTTTGGGGCGGGATAAATGCTTTTTTGGATTTAACCAAGTGGCTAAAATTCGTTGAAAAACGGTGCTGATGGGGTGAGTCTGCCCGTAAAGGAAGCGCGAGCATTCGTTTCCGCAAAATAGTTGGTCGCTTGCCCCTGGGCGCGTACACATTCACAGCGGTAAATCCCTGTTTGTCGATTGCGCTGAAATAAAAGTGACGGACCACTCTCCCGACAGGCGAATTTGCTCACGAGCTATAGATATTATCGATCGTTGCGCATGCCCAACGTTAAATGAACAATTGAGGGTACTTTTCGACCAGATGCTCCAACGAGGTTTCGTACGGACGCTTCTCCATAAAAAGCGTTTTCGATCATTTCCATTATTCCCTGAAGACCTAGCTTCGTTCGTTCCGATGTAAATGCGATACACACATTATGAAATAAAGACCAGGAGTTGACAGAAATGATCCGAGAAATTATTAAATTAATTATTCTCTAACGAGTCAAAATATTCAACGGTAATCCATACGCGTTTTTATTCTAAATTAATCCATGAATTCAAATTAACTAAAACTTGCGTGTGGAATTGCATTTGTTTTTGAAGAGCCAATAGCGCTGATGTAATGAGAAAAATTATGGTGTTGCGTCGGCCGTTTACTGAGGGAACCGTTGGAAAAAGAAAAAAACATCCGGCAAGCGTTCTCAAGTTAATGTTCCATAATGAAAAAAGCTTGAAATTTAATGGTGCACTGTTAGACGTGTTCACAACAGCAGAGGCAGCAGCAGGATGTGGGGCTCGACAGGAAAACTGTGAGTAAAATGCCTCAAATTTGTGTGTGTGTGTTTTTGCAAGCTCCGATATTATTCATCCGTAGGAGCTTCAAATTACTGTTGATAAATAATGCATCACTGATTTGATATAAATTGGCCTGTGGATGTATGCATAAAGAATATTTATATGTCTCATATGAGTTTATATGGTGGAAAAGTAAAGTGGTGGTAGGGTTAACTGCGAGTTGAGTGGCTTGCACGAGGTGCGCGGGACTAGCACCGATAACGATCGGCATGTTTTACGAGCGGAAGCGCAAAAGTATTCATGCCCCCGGTCCATTCGACGAGAACGTTATACGAGCGTGGCGATGGCAGAGGAATCGGAGGAACGCGCCTGGAACGGCGAGGCGGCGGGGGAAGGGCTGAGGAGGTAGAGAGATTCGTACAGACTGTACAGGGTTGAACCATCCCCTTCCTCTTTTTCTGTATCTACCTTGCTCATTCCGTCTCTCGGTTTCTCTTTCTCTCGCCTTTTCCATCCCCGGAAATTGCCACGAACGCGTAATGGACGTGAACCCCATGCAACCGGTTGCGAAGGACGAGCGAGAGGGCATAGCACGCTCAGCGATTTCGCTCACTAACGACACAAATTTGCCGCAGTACGTCGTCTCGTGTACCTCGACTCGACTCAACGACCATGGTGAGCTTTAAACCACGAGCTTAAACTCCCAACTACCCCTATTATTCGTACCATACAACCATGATATATGTATACATCTATATTTCCATATACTAGAGACGTAGAAAAGAGCAAAAGGTTATTTAGGTTCTTTAGAATCTTATACAGGAGTTATGCAAGACTCGTGCACTAATTCCGAAGTATTAAGCCGTCTGAAAGAAATGTAATGGTCTCATAGAGAGGATGAAACGGTTTGAGCCACGCGCTCATGAATCTCACTTTGTATAGAAATAATGAATGCTTGCGGCGATGGCGAATGTATGATGACAAACCGCATGTCTATATGCAAGGAAAAACGGTTTTAAAACCGAAGCAGGAATCCAGGAAGTTTTTAAGTCAAGGCAATTATATAAATTTAATCGATAACGTCGTAAATATAAAATAAATCCTTTATATGCGTATGAAAGCGGAAATGGAAAAAAAATTGAGGGGCATAAAGAAAAGAATCGAGAAACACTTGTTTTTCGTTGCTCCATTAAAAGCACCGACAGAAAATTCAATGGCTCATCAACATTATCTACAAAGGAAATGCCTCCGATTGACGTCAGAACGCCTGCATGTGTACGAAAGTGAAATAAATATAAGAAAAAAGGAAGTAAAAGCTGTCAAGGTAAAAGGTTCGTGAAATGACTCCAACTGTGATAAATCGGGGATTATGTAGACGAAAATATAGCAGCGACACATACATATAGGTGTATGTAATATGCAGACATTGGGGCGCAGGACAAATGATGATACATGGCGTGACTCGAACGAATCAGTCGATCCGCGGTTGAATCACATATCAATCATATTTTCTGTTCGCTTTCGATAAACGCTTGATAAATGTAAATCCATATATAATGACAGCAGAGAGCAAAACGTTTCTGGCGCTCGTGCGGACGGGATTTTTTTCTCTGTATATGTTGTTAAACTTGCGTGATTGGTCTCTTTCCAGCTGTGTCCTCGTCGCGGGTTCGTGACGTCTTTTCACGATAAGAGACTATATAGTAAACCGGCTGTAATCTTTCGCTTTAATCACGGGCGGCCAGGAGGAAAAGAGGATCGACGCCGGAAATACCACGTTAAAATTCAACGACCTACGAGCAACTAATGCCAAACCATCTCCTCGCTTCTATATAGAATATCACTGAGAGATATATATAACAAATTAGTGACGTGTAGTCCAAAAATATGCATATATATTTTGTCTTATCCTCATGAATATACGTATACACGTGTATCCGCGTGTCTGTCGGAGTTTTTCATGTGTATATGTAGAAGAGCTCGAAATGTAAGTGTATATGGACTACTTGAAAATTCTTAGAAAGTTCGGTCTTGTTCTTACGATAAAACCTCCTTTCCTCCAAGTCGTAACCGCACAGCTCGCGCGGTGGTTGTGTCTCCTAACCATCTCTTCTTACCGCGTGGGAGCGCTTAACGAACTTCTCTCCTGGTACTATCAACCACAACCCTCTCTCGTATATATACTATTTCGTGTCCCGTGCAGGCACAACCGTTGGATGTTATACGTTACGCCCCCTACCGGTTCGTTCTCGCATAATTAAGAGGTCTTCTACAACACGTTCGCGAGGTGAACACACATTTTATGTATATACATATGTATTTATACACGTACAACGTATTATGGGCACTGGTACTGCCTGGCACACAAGCTCTTTCGAGCAAAGGAAACCACGATCACTTATTGTCGCGGCGTATGACCGTATATATAGCTACTGCTACCCTTCCGCTCTCTCTCTCTTCCATCTTCGTTGTCTCTATTCCTGCCGTTAACCTTATATCCCATTAGCAATATTTTATTAGCTTCCGTGTCCTCTGTGCCGAATGTGACTTCGTTCAACGACCCTATATCAATGGCCGTCGAGATTCGTTTCCCAAATTAACGGATCGAAGATGCACACGGTTTCCTTTTTCTCCATTCGGAGCCGTTGCCGTATTTAAACTTCGGACCGGTCGTGGATAGTGTTATAATTAGCGATTCTCAGAGATGTCGATATTTTTCTTGCTCGATGTACGAATCAAGGATCACGCGTGATTAAGATATTCATGGTGGCTCATAGACACTCGATGGTTATTTTTCCAAACCATCGATCGACAGTAGCTACAACTATGTATGGTAATTCAAATTCCTGGTAACAAAACGAGACAATTACGTACGCCTCGTATTTA
This sequence comes from Campopleginae sp. 14b, assembly GCA_030522525.1. Taxonomy (NCBI): domain Eukaryota; kingdom Metazoa; phylum Arthropoda; class Insecta; order Hymenoptera; family Ichneumonidae; species Campopleginae sp. 14b. The sequence goes on from JAPYYS010001271.1 coordinate 45,787, forward strand.
TTCGTAACATTATCGCGATCAGTTTTACCAGATTCTCATCATGCTTTTGCCAAACGCTATGAAAATGTAATCCAAATATCGTTTTGTGGTTGACTTTCTAAGGAGCAGGTTGGTCCTGAGCTTCGCCGGCATTTTGGCCAATAGTAAACATTCGTGAGTATTCAGTTTCATGAATTTTTTAACTATGCACGTTTTTCAACCTGTCGCTGGGTAGCAAGTCCTTGAAGAAATTTTCAAAAGCTAAATATTGATTTATTTCCAGAGAGCTTGAAGGATTGAAGTATTTTTTTTTTTGAAAATTCCGATTTTCATCTTCTCCCAGTCAGGAGCAGTCCGTGTCATCATCCTTGCAATTTTACCTTATTTGATAGTCGATGTCATTTCAGGAAAGAGCGACATGTTTATCCGGTAGATTTTTTTTCTACAAACATGAAACTTGATAAAAAGCAGCGACGTAAAACTCGGGATTTTGAAACCTCTGGCAGCAGCGATGGACATTGTAAATGTAAATTTGTTCTCTCTCTCTCTCTATCTTTCTCCTGCCGTTCTGCGAGTGTCTCTCTCCTTTCTGTGTCAAAGTAGATCGCAGCTATCGCGGGTTGTAAATCATTGTAATTATAAATTATATCGCACGTCATCCTATGTTAATCATAACGGGGCGAAAGCATAGTGGCGTGAGTCGAGCTGTGCGAGCACGCGTCTCTCTTCTCTTCAACCCCTTCATCTCCCGTTACCGCTCTCTAGCCCACCCCCCCCCCCCCCCCCCCCCCCCCCCACCCCCCAACACCACTGTAATAA
>JAPYYS010001272.1:0-23855 GCA_030522525.1 Campopleginae sp. 14b
GTAATTATTATATTACAATTATTACAATTTATTACATTGTCTGCTCGCGTAGCCAAATTCACTTGTCACCGTAGCAAAAATTTTGCTCCAGCGGCACGGCATTTGCTACTCCGACAGATCTGTCGTCGATTTGCATTTTTCGTTCTTGTAGCAAATATTATTTTGCTGCTATAAGGAAAATTATGCTACGGGTGCTTAAGGCTTTGCTGTTGTAACTAAAAGACGATTAGCAAAGGATCTTTTGTTGTTACAACACCCCCATTTCTCTCCGTGGGCGCTCAAGATTTTTCAAATTCGCGAATCTAACCTCAAAAAAGAGACTTCGAATATCGTTCTCCCGAATGATGTTGACAGAATATTTTCTAAAACACCACTCGCAGGAAATCACTGATATCTTGAATGCGCCTGAAGAAAATGCACAATATGCCATTCATGTGAAGTAAGTTAATTATTAACGACATATTCACTTTTTGACAGTGATATTTAATATAAAGTTCGAACGGGGCAGAAAATTCGGAATTGACGCTATGTTTTCCTTTTCACGATCTTCCAGTTTTCTCGATTTATTCGAGGCCGACGTTGACAGTGCAAACAAAGTACGTCATCGTCCTCGAGAATACTTGCCTCACTGCAACGAGGGAGCAATAAAAGCTCAACAATTAATAGTTACCAAGGACCAGAGTGTCAAGCAACGCGTAAATATTTCTTTTAATTATTTTTCCAATACCCACAAATTTTTTTTGACGTTCCTATGCAAAAATAAGTTTTTCCAGACATATGATTATTCGATCAGGTAAAAACAAGAATCACCGGTGTCCCACTTAACGTCAACGAAGGCGTCATAGGCGAATTGGTATCAACTACTGGAATCACTGTCCGAACTTCTCAGCCGACGGTTCTAAAACTAATAGAACGATATAAGTGTCGGAAATGTGAATACGTGACGGTCGTCAAAGTACGTTCATGGTTATTATCAGAAAATCTTTTGCGTTGTTCACTTTGACGGTGAAAAATTTTGCCCTAGTTGGATTGGGAGAGACAGACTTTTGAAGAGACCAGAGAATGTGGAGCTTGCGAGGCGCCGGCCATAACGGTGATGCCGTCTTTGCAATACGTAGACTCCGGAGATTATCAAGAGATCAAAATCCAGGCAGGTGTAATTTCCTCTTCGTAATCTTGGATCATCGATATTTCCTATTTTGCTTTCCTGTTGTTTACCGTAAAAATTCATCGCCCGAGTACATACTGAGTTATTTTGACCCAGGGTCTGCTACAGAGGCATTAAATTTTCGTTTTCGTCGAAAAATCAATTTGGGGCCATAAAATATGGTTAATTCGCACTACAAAAAACATCTCAACAGAAAAAAACAAAAGAAAAAACGTATATTAACGATTTGAAATACACCTTGGGTTAGATTGACCCATTATGCACTTGTGCGTATTCAGAGGCTTAAGAATGGGAATTGGTGAATCATAATTTTTGTTCATTGGCAGGAAAAATGCGATGCGGATACAAACAATTCTTACACGGAGGGTTTAGAAGTTATTCTGATGGACGATTTAGTGGACAAATGCAGGCCAGGCGATCAAGTCGATATTTGGTTTGTTGATTTTGATCATTGGATCAGGATTCGAGAAAATTCATTGACTCGAACGATTGTTTTTATTAATTAGTTTATATTAATTGTTTTCGTATCAGTGGCGTTATTATAAGACGCTGGGACCCAATGGAGGAGGGGGAACGAATGATAGCAATGACGATTATGATTGCGAACAGCATATCTGTGCGACGTAAAATAACTGAGTCGAAATTTTCATCCAATGAGATAAAAGAAGTTTTCACTGCTTATTGGGAGAAATATCGAGACAATCCTCTAGTTGGCAGAGACAATATCGTTGCCTCGATTTCGCCTCAAGTACGGGAGCACAATTATTGAATTATTGAAGATCTGACGCAATGAAAAAGTTTGACCAAAACTCGTTGACTCGAAAATTGCAGCTCTTTGGGATGTACGTGGTAAAACTAGCACTAGCTGTTGTCTTGGCTGGTGGCGTGCCAAAAACAAACAACGCAGGTAAAAAGAGAATTGCCTGGATTTCGTAAAATAATATCAAAATCAAGTTTTTTAAAATTATTTATTTTTATCGTTAATTGATTATTTGCGAAAATCGTTGTGAATCGAAAATAAACGTCGCTTCCTCTCTTTATATTCGCAAGTGCAGGCTCACGAATTCGGGGCGAATCACATTTGCTGCTCGTAGGCGATCCGGGCACTGGAAAATCACAATTGCTTCGTGCTGCTTCTCGATTAGCTGTCCGTTCGGTACTGACTACCGGTGTTGGCACGACCGCTGCGGGATTAACCGCAGCCGCTGTCAAAGTACGTTATTAATTTTGAATGGAATCGAGAGTCAGGAGAGTTGACTGACAATGATATTTTTCTGTCCTTTCGTCAGGATGCAGAGGGTTGGCACTTGGAGGGTGGAGCCCTCGTATTGGCTGATGGTGGAGTGTGTTGCGTTGACGAATTCACGACGATGAGTTCAGAGGATCGGGCTTCTCTGCACGAGGCGATGGAGCAGCAAACGATTTCCATAGCGAAGGCTGGTATGATTAGCACGTTGAATTCTCGCTGCACGGTAGTCGCGGCGATTAATCCGGAAGGTGGTAATTTCATCGAGGGCGAAGAGATAAAAACGAGCTTGGGCGATCCTCTTTTGTCACGTTTCGACCTTATTTTGCTGCTGAAGGACAACAAGAACCGGGAATGGGATCGATTGATGACGGACCATATTTTGCGAGCTGCCTGCAAACGCGACGTCGATGCACAAAATAAAATGTACACGCTTGCGAGAAATATTCTTTCCGAAGATAAATCTCGAGGTTTCCGTGCTCGAAAATCTGAGACAATGGTTTTAACCCTTCCAGTGCATAATGGGTCATTTTAACCCCAGAAATTTTCTCTCACCGATGGTTTCGGATCAGATTGACCCAAGACGCACCCGAACAGTTAAAATTCAATGAAACGATCGAACGCCAAGTTCGATTCTATGTTGAACCTCCCAAAAGAGATTCTACGACAAGAAAAATCGTTCGCAGCGTTTAATTTTCGTATTTTCATTATTCCGGCAATTTTTAACGTTGTCAATGTTACGTTGATGAAAATTGTCATGTACAGGGACTTGAAGAAACCCATGGAGCTTTTGAAGTCCGACGGGATATGGAAAGAGGAAAGTTTACGTGAATATTTGGCTTACGTGCATTCGATCAGACCGGTGTTGGGACGCGAAGCTGAGAGGGTTTTGAGTACAGTTTTCTTGTACCACAGAACGAATCCTGACAGGCAAGAGGAGAGGACGACAGTTCGACTGCTCGACAGCCTCGTCCGGTAATAATTGCAATGGAAAAGAATTTCTAATTGAAATGGCGTTTAGTTTTCATTTTCTATGGTTTCATCCTCGACAGTTTGGCCGAAGGTCATGCACGCTTGATGTACAGAAGCCGAGTCGAAATAATGGACGCAATTTTTGCTACTAAACTCATGGGAACTAATCCTTCCACCAGCATCGAAATGGGGTGTCCATTTCCTGCTGATCCTGCCGCAGCCTACCACCAGGAAGGTAAACCATTTTTTAAATATTTCTTGTGCGCAATCCTGCCGAGCAAAATGTGAAAAATAAATCGTCCCTCAGTTTCGTTGTCATTTTTCAAAAATTGAGTTCGAATCGTTTTTGTTTTTCCAGCCATCGCTCTTTTGGATCATCTTGGCTTGCAGGACTTGGCAGCGTCGCTGTGAATCAAAACGTCGAGAAAACGCAGACGGGGAGCTTGAATAGCAAATAAATGAATCGTCGAAATGTCGATGATTGTTAAATAACAGGATTTCATTTATTCAGCTTTTCTTACCTATCGTATTCCCATAATATTTGTCTTTATCTTATAGAAAATATATGTTAATTGCGCTTTCGTCCGAACCATGATGTTTAAGGGGGTTCGGGAGGAGGGATTCGAGAGATCTCGGACAAATTGCGTATCAATCACAGAAATAAAGAATCAAATAAATTCGATAACTCGAGATTGTTCGATGACGCGAGCCGCGTGCGTTGGATCGAGAAAAAAAAGATTTTTCCTTTTCTTTCCGTCATTCGTGTAATATTTCTCTTACAAAAATAACCTTCAAAAATTCGTAATTGCATAAACAATGAAAAATGAAGTCATCATTGCAGATACGATAGGTCATTTCTAAAATTAATCTTTCTCGTAGTAAATAAATTATTCTCAACAGCAAAAAATGAAAAAAATCCTCCCTTATCGAAACCACGAGGCTTCGTTTTCTCTTGTGAATTAAGCCCTCGTCAAGCAAGACATTTTTCCGTGTCCCTCAAGCCAGAAAATAAGTCCCAAATTTGACAAATCGGGACTTGCGTCATGTGCGACGCGCGGTGTGTCTATGTTAATGCTTTTTTTTTCCACTCGAGGACGTTTCGACCGTCTCGATTGTCAAGGAACGAGAATCTGCAAAAAATCCGCCTTTTTTTTCAAGCTCATTGTTCAGCTTCAAAATTGTCTTTGTCGTCGAAATGGATTCGTTGATTTTTGTCAGTGGGCGAAGAACTTGGCGAGCGCGTTAAACAACTTTTAGTTCCATCTCGCTCAGAAATCGAGGAAAAATGATGTTTAAGGAAAGACAAAAATTTCTGGATTTTTATCGGATCGCAGTAATTGAGTTTGCGGCGAATAAATGTTTTGAAACATCCTTGAAATACTGTACTTGCAAAAAAGATAAAAAAGGAAAGAAAAGTGCAAAAAAGAATCGATTAAGTCGATGAAATATTGGGTCGAGGGCTTATCGATTATTTTTGTAAACTAGACAAAAAATCGGTTCGCACTATCATCAACAAAATTCATAATTAATAATTTTATACACAACAACAAAAAGGCGCCTATGACGAAAGAAAATGAGGTCGATACATGAAAGAGACATGCGTATTTTTCAGGTTCGAAATATTCGTTTTGTTCTCATTAACTCAGACTTGTCACACCTGAATAATTAGCGCTTCCTCGTATTTATAATTCATCAATCTTGATGTGTTTGAATTACATTTGTAATTTTTCGTCCAAAGCTCGTGCAGTTGTTTTTCTTTTTTTTTTTCTTACTTTCTCGCTTTCGTTCCATTATTCTTTAATTATATTCGTTTGTTGTTTGTTTTTTCATTCCTGTTCACTGCTTACGTTGCGTCTAGTACTTTGCGACTTCAATAACGCGGCTGATTCGCATTTGCCATTTGATTCCGTACTGCGCTCGCTGCTACGTTACCCGCTGCGTTTTGCACGTGCTCGTTTCGTAAAAACGTCGTTGCGAATTCCTGCTGGGCTTTCGATACACTCGCGCTCGAAGTTCGGTACATGCGATGGATCTGGGGCAAAGATAATTCGCATCATTAACCAAATACGTCATCAACAATCATAAAAATTTCTGCATTCAGTTTCCAAAGCGGAAAATGCAAAAATAAATGAATTTTTGACATTTTTTGTCAATCTCAACATTTTCAGAAATAATTTAATGACAATACTACAATCTGGTTCTTAATTCGTATCCACGATATGACGTAAGCTTCCCGTGAGATTCTCCGAATTGGCGAAAAAAAAAAAAACATAAATGAAATAAAAGAAGCAAATGATGAATTTTCGAAACGAATGTTCGGGCACACCGAGTATAGAATCGTCGAAGAAGGTCACGTACTTTTGTCAAAAGCAGAAGGTCACCGGTGGCCGCGACGCAGTAACAGACAGCGATTATCAGAATGAAAACGCCGATGATTGTACCAGCGCCGCCCACGTCGAACATTTTGATAGCTGTGATGATACCGCTGTATAAAATAACAATGAAAATTGACCCAAAATTACGATATTAGCGACAGTCTGGTTAATTTTACAAAATTAATGTAAAAAAAAAGAAGAAAACAAGTTTTATTCACCAGGTGCCAGCCCCAGGAAATCCAATCGCTTGTATACTCGTCACGACAAGTTGGAAGAAGAACACGAAGAAGAATACCATGAAGTTGATTGAACTGTCACTCCTGTTTGATAGAAAATTGTTTCCGTTTATTTTTTCCACTAAAGAGCCGAATAGAGAAAAAAAATGAGGAATTTTTGGCAGCAAGAAGCGGATAGAAGGAAAAATTATCGCCTCGAGATCGAATTTAGAGTTTTTATCTCGCTCGCTCTCCCTAGGAACTCGATTTTCGAAATTCCATCAACGATACAATTTTCATCGTGCCAAATCTTGAAAATATCCGGAATGATGAAAAATTTCAAGGACCTACTTGAAAGCTTTGTACGCAGGACGGAACCAACAAACGAACGAGAACGGCGTGAAGAGAATGACGTACAGAAGGCCAAGACCAAAAGTTTCAGCTCCTGCGCCAAGGAGCATTATGGCGAACCCACCAACAACGTTCAATATCAACACGAGACTGTGGACTGGAAATTGAAAAAGTTAAATATGCGAGAATAGAAAAAAAATCTGAAGCAGAGTCTAAAAATTCGATAAACACGTTTTTTATCGTTTTTGACTCTTTTCGCTCGACTTATTCGAACTGGATATGATACTTTTGATGGAGAACTAGGAGATTAGTCAAAAACCACGTTAGTGTTTGACCGATTTTCGTTAAGTTCTGAGCCGCTGAACGTAGCCAAACAATATTACGATGAAAAATTACTTTTTTCGCTTTTGTGATAAGAACCATTGGATTATTATAGTTTGACAAATCTAAACTCACACATCCATAGATAATAAAGTTGTCTGACGATCTTCTGAAAGTCTGTGTGGATTTCGACATCGATGTCCTGGTAAAAACATGGTTGGAAGCAACACTTGTCCGGCAGAGGCGGCCAGTTGTTTCGTCCTGCTAAAAAGTTCGGGTATTACATTTTTACCGTCAATTACCGAGTCGTAAAATATCGCAAAGACCGTAAAATGCATGCTAAGGTTTTCCAAATGTACTCACGATAATATTCGTTTCTCATGTCTTCCTCTCTTCGCGCTTTCCATTCTTCTTCCGCACGTTGCTGCAAATTTTGTTTTCAATGCATTAATTTATTTTCCTCTATACTTAATAACTATTTTTCTCCAAAAATCGGGTCAATTTTTGAAATTCTACAACCCGAGAGTACTTTTTATTCATTATTTCAATGATTAATGCGATCGTTTCAATTTTTCTCGAAAATTCCGTTCCTGAATGGCAAAAAAGACTGTCGCATTGGTTTTGCATTGGTCGCATTGACTTGACGATGAAACTTCAACGTCGTGTAATTAAAATTTTTACCTCTGCGGACGGAGACAAAGTGCTGCCCAAATTTGCAGTGGGAATGGTTTGCTGCGGGCTGCGAGCGTAAGCCGGAGGAGGAACTTCTTGAGTCGTGGGTTGGAGAGTTGCCGGTATAGGAGTTGCCCCAACGCCACCATAAATCGGCGGATTTGCAGCTCCTCGCACTTGAGTAGCTCCTTGCGAGCTTGGCTCAGCAAACGGATTGTAATCTTCCATCCCTCTGTTGGCCGGAGTCGCAGCTGCGGCTTTTCTTACCGCGGGATCCTGGGAGATAAGAAATGGGATAATTCTTGGCACTTGTACAGATTGTCAATATTTATGGGACCAATGGTTCGCGAAAAATCCGATTTTTTAATTTGCGAAGTAAATGTGGAAAGAATTGAAAAATTGTTTATATTTTATAAAAAGTTGGATCGAACATTTCCTGTGGAAAATTGTCAATTGATAAAAAATCAGCGTCTTCACGGTGGAGGGAGAAAAAATTAAGAGACGCGTAGAACGAAAGGCTTATCAAACAAGATCGTTATCGGTTTCGTATAACGTGAATGTGTGCAATGTCCGAATGTTCGGACGGTTCGGACATACGATGATTCACAGTGATTGTCAGGGAGCCAGTGGGAGCGAGAGAGAGAGAGGGAGGGGGAGAAACGGAGATAGAGGCAGCGAGAGAAAAGGATAATTTTAATTGGTAATATTTAAATATCAACCGAACCGGAATAATAACGATATTTAGATGTCCGTATGGCAGTGAAAAAGTTTTCGAAAGGAGGAGGGGAAAGTACTTACCGCGAACGGATCGTTGACAGTTGGCTCGCCAAAGGGGTTTTCGTCGAAGCCCGACATTGCACGGTCGTTCTTATCGCCTTAACACTTTATTTTATACCGGAAACGTCACTTCGTCTTTCAGAGTATCAATGGAACGAACAAAACTTTTATGGCTGACGATAATTTTTATTATTACAAAGCTAAAACCGACGAGACATCGCGTTTATTCGCCGCGACGAAATTTATATATACATATATGTTTTTATCAATATATATGCATACATATACATAGATGCTGTGCGATACGAACTCTTCTTTTTTGAGTGCTCAAGACTCACAAGCACGTCGTCGTCGTCGTCGTGAACACAAAGTACGACTGATCGATCGAAAAGTCGAACGCTCAATTACGCGACGTTAGCCACTATTCATATAACATTTTTGATAAGCCCACTCTCTGAAGTCGTTCGATATTCCAGACTAAATTGCGAAATTCGTCATTGACGCGTCTTCACGAACGATCAAGCTAATAGAAAACACTTTCAAGTTTCCACAATAAATGAGCAGGTCGAATTTGAAAGCAAAATGAGGATTTACAAAATTTTTCGTATTTCGTTTCAATAACAAACTTATGGTTCAAAACACGCAAACATCGAATACTTTTATTTTCTCTCGCTAAAATCCATCACTATACAAAACATTGGTCATAGTATATATTTTTTAAGAGAGTTATTTTTTTTTTGGGTGTGTGGAAATATTTAATTGTTATCCGAATCTGCAATACCAGTCGAGCACCATAGCGGTTTCTCAAGCTTATCACCTGCAGCGCTACATTTGCAAAGGATTGAAAAAAATTGATGATAATTATAACGATTCTTATAGAATCTTTGTCCATGCCCGAAGCGCCAGCCATGACAGTATATGCGCAGTGAGAAAAACAAACCCAACCGCATGCGTCGAGCGCGCTGGGTAGGGGAATGGCAGAGAGGGGTGAGGCAGCGCGCGTCGCGAGTCAGCGAGACGGCGCCGGGGCCGGGAATCGCCAGTACCGCGCTGGCGTTTGTCTAGCACGGTTGTGGTGCGGTTTTTCGTTGTTTTTGAATGAAAATATCAAACACTAGTTCGAAAATATCGAATTAGCGAGTGTTTATGAATCTTTATTTTTTAACGTATTTCTTTAACGTTGCTTATTCATTCCGAGTGTTCCGTTGTCGTGTCTATGTATAGATAAATAGAGAAAGAAATAAAAAATGTAACATGGCGATGGTTGCGTCGAACATGAGCGGCCACATACAAAAGCAGCTCACCCGTAGCCTCGAGAGAATCCTCGAAGAGGCACATCTCAGCGGTGAGCTCAAACTCAGCGGTCGTAAACTCAAGGACTTTCCTAAAGTCGGTAAAACCGGCTCCAAGTACAGCCTTTCGGACACTGTGATAGCTGGTGAGTTTGTTAATTTTTTTCCTATTTCATATCTTCGCATCGATATTCGTCCAACACTTACAATCCTTTTCGGGCCTCGTAAAATTTAATATAATAAACTATTGGTGTGGAATTTTTCCCGAGATTCTACATTCAAAATCCTCGTGATATTCCATGAAACAACCGTGACCGCAGCTCAATACGGTGCGTCCCGGCACTGTATTACGAATTACTGCATAACCTCAAACAGTTTTGTTTATGTCACGCCCCTAGACAAGAAATTCCAAGCCCGGCCGATTCTTTCCATTTTTCTTGCAATTTTCACTCTCAGTAGTGTTGTTGTTTTGCACATACGATTTCACTGGGTAGGATGATATAATTCATAGACCGAACTTCGATATTTTTAGTGTCTTAAAGCCACAAATGCCATTTGCAATGATTCATAGTTTGTTGGCACATAGCAGTTGCCTCGAACGATGGGACGCTTTGTCGAATTGTCGCAACAATTCGAAACTATCATTGATAAGATTCTAAAATCTTGATACTTTGACATGAATTACGTGAATAACGAAAAAGACTGAATAAAATCTCCGATAAAAAACGTCGAAAAATGCGATCGAAATCCCTTCATAAACGAATCGGAGCTCGCGCCTGAGTTTTTGTTACAAAGTAATAAATTTCCGTTTAACAGTTGAAGTTTTTAGTCACGTGACTCCTTTGTTTTGAATTTTATCAACAAATACTTGAGGGAGATTCGTTTTTTTTTTGGTTCGTTCGATATTTCTTAATTGGGATGCAGCCGGAAAACCACTTGAGTAGTTTTAACCTCGGTATTAACTGTAAAGTTGTACGTTAGTGATTACTGAATTTTGTACGCTTGCTTGGGCTCGGATCGTTCGCCACCTGACGCGTTCACAACCGAATACGTTGTTGTGCGCTGTACTGGGCCGTGAATAAAAAAGAAACAGAGACAAGAACAACGAATGAACGAACCAAAGGAGTCTCGAGTCAGCTGTCAATGCTCGCAGTGTTATTAGACGTGCCCGTTGGTCAATGTCAATGAACGATCACGAGCTTTCGTCGAACGCTCATTCATTTTTTCCAGTTAATTAATTATTTCGATATTTCGTCGATAATTTCTATGAACACGTGCGGAATGGAGTTGATTCAAAAATCCTCCAAAAAATCAAAGATGTCGTAATGGGGATTTTTTTTTACATTATCGATGAAATAATTGCTTAAGGATGGTAATGCTCTTAGCAACAATAATTTTTATTTCACGAAATCATTACCTCGGCCTGAGTACGTCGCACGAGCACGAAAACCGTCTCCAAGTTCCCTTTCATTGGTTTTTTGTTTTTGTTCTCTTTTTTTCTCCGAGACTATGAATAGCCATGGTGTGTTCTTCGGTTTCACGTGTTTTTTTTTAAATTTTCGTCGTCGCGGAGCGGAGGGCACGAGCCTTCGCATCCAACTCCCGTTAATCTTTTTATTTTCATTTCTTTCCATATTTTTATTCTTTATTTTATTCGCTTTTTTTTTTAATCTTCCGGATGCTGCCACCGTTGCGAGTGAACGACCGAGACTCACTCGTTTTTCGGACGCAGCCCCTCGCGTTACGAGCTGTTTATTTTACTACACTCCTTTTTTTTTTTTTTACACTCGTCAACATGGAGTTTCTTCTTTCTTTCGATCCTTCCGGACCCAATCGTTGATGATAATCGATGGGAAACAAATTCGTTACTTTTTACTCAAGGTTTTGCGTTTTCTATTCATTCTCTAATTTCTCTATCGCGATCTCGACGCACAATCGCGTTTATTTTTCTCGTCCTCAGAGCAACAAACGTCGAGACATGCAGAGGCGAGAAACTGAAAGTAGTCTCCGGTGTCTACGACTTTGTCAACCCACGTCTTCGTAGTTGCAGTCTACGAGCATTTACTGGACATTGCACACGTGTATGTGTGTGTGTTTAATATTTATCGTTGTCCTTTTTCCGTTTCCGGTCACCGGCCAAGTACGTGCTACGCTACTCGCTCGAGTTTGTTGATTTATACACACGCTCGGAACTCGTGAATCAAGCCCAAAATTTCTTGAATGAGCATCCTCACTGTTTCGAACTATTTCTAGCACCGAAGTTGAGCAATTTTGAATTTTTTCAACTTGATTATATGAATTATTTGAAAAATGCATAAATTTTTCTTTTTTATACTCGGTGAACGAGAAAAAATATAATTTTGCGGTTACGCATTCGATCTCTCGGGAAGTGTTGAGGCAATTACGTGAATCAGCGCGTGAGCTCGAGAATATACGCCATAAGAAAAAGTGTAGCACATGCGTACATGTTATGGCATTTTTCTTGATTGTACACTCATGCTTTCGAGGCTTCGTCATCCACGCTGTAGAAACGATCGGAATGACGATCCAATTCTATTTTTTTTTTTCAATTCATATCATTGGGAAAAATTTCAAAACGACGAAAAAAATGTTTTGATTGAAATTAAGGGCGTCAAAGTCCATCGATCGACAAAATTCGGGAGAAAAGATGAGGATTTACATTTTTTTATGATAATCGATGATTTTTCTGACTACAAATACAAAAGTTGTTGGTCTCCGGAAGGAAGACCGAAGACCCTTGCCGAAGGCTCAGTCGAACGGCTGTCCAGCCCACTTGGCCTCTCTTTACCAAGACATAACTTCGTTAACGAACCCCCAGGTCAGTTAGCCCCTCTCACGTGACACTGAGCTTCGCGTCTACCAACAGCGAACCAGACGACGAACTCTTGTCGACCTGTACATCATCTACGTATTATTATTTCTCCGATACAGTTATAGTCCACGCCGGGCCTTAATCTTGGAAGTCATTTCGTCTAACGAACGCTGACACCTCTGGGACATCGCCCTCGGAACTCTCCCACTCCTGGAAGTGAACAAAAAAGAAACAGAAAAAACAGAAATTCGATCTTTTTGATCACATTTTTTCCGTCGGTTATTTCTCAAGGATTTTCATTGTGAAAAACAAAAAAAACAAAACGAGGACGAGGATTTGGCAGTCGCGCTCGATCTTGAGTTAAAGCCACGGGTCCAATTCATAGCTTTTTTAATTCATATACGTGCATGTGTAGAGAAACGAGTGTGTGTGTATAAATTCGAACAAGTTGGCTCGGTTTCTCCGCTGATTCGTCACTTTTCTCGCGTTTGTCAGATCGCCAATTCGTTTTATTTTCTTATTCCTCATTTTTTCATTGTTTTTTTTTTTTTTTAAATATATTTTATGCTTGAATCGTCGATTCTCTGGCTCATGCACTCGCGGATGATTGACGGAAATGTGTCACTCACGTCGATCCCCAAAGGCTTTCGAGGTTATTGAATAACGTTTTTTTTCTTCTCTTTTTCCCCTTTCTGTGTCGGGTCCAAGATCGCTGCGCCGCTCGAACGTGCCAACTAAATTATCTCGTTAAATTATCGAGCGGAATTGAAATATTGATATTGGTCAGTCTTTGGGAACTTTTGGATTTTTCAAAAAAATATTTCAACTCGGCCGTGCCATCGTTTTTATCACATTTATTTTTCCCATGGACTTTTATCTATTTTACACTTTTCGATTGGTCATGCGAGCATTTTCTCCTTGAGGCATTAACTATCGCCGTATCTCGTGATGTGGAAAGATACGATTGTGGGGAATTCAGATACGTTCTTCGATCGGATCTCTCGAAAATACACTTTTCACCAGTTTTGTAAATATTTCCTCCTCTATATATCGGGAGAGTATATATTTTACGAAATAAATGTCTATGTGTTCCCATGGACGTGCGGTTGTCAGCGCTTGTTTTATTTTTTCGAGCATCGACGCCATTTTCTTGGAGGAACACTCGCCTCAACTCGACAACAAGCGAACTGTGTACACTTTTCGTGTTTATTTTGTCGCCAGCGGGTTCTTCGTGTGTTATCGTGTCAAGGGACTCGTCTTTCAGCGTCTTTTCAACGTGATATTTCTTTTATTTTTATTCTTTATTTTTCTGGTCAATAGGCGAGGGAAAAAAAAACATTTTTATGCGAATTTGTGTGGGAAATCGCGTTTTTTTTTCTTCCACGAATAAGAAGCGTGACTGTGCTTCGCTGTCCTTTGTTTTTAAAGAATTGGATATCACTGGAATATTTTTATTCGTCTCTATTCTTTATCAATAGACAAAGAAATTCTTGGCTTTTTTTCTCATGGGATCTGGCACGTAAGATCGTGCTCTACAAGAATCCTATACAGGAACTAAATAACAACACGTGGACTCGAGAGCCAATGTATGTTTATGAACATTACGAGTACGAGGCCCATTACGTCAAGCTCTTTTAGATTGCTATCTTGTCATTCGCGCACATGCGGCCGCGTACGATCACGTGCATTTTCTTATACCAACTCCTCCGTTCTCTGCCCCACTCATGTTTAGTTTTTTCGTTATTATTTTTTATATGATTTCCTTGGGGCAATCTTATCGAAATGACGCTCAGCGAATATTATCGACTCTCCACGATATTTCGAAGTGTCGAGGCTCCACCGAGCAGTCGATTTCATCATCCCTAGAACTACAAACCAATTTCTATAAGCTTAAAAATAAAAACTGGGGTCAATATTGACTCCTCGGGTTTCTTGGTCCTGGAATCGTTCCGGATGCAGTAATGTGACTTTCAAGTACATGAATCTTTTCGTTTTTTCATGCCGGAGAGAATGGCTCGAAGCAAATTTAATTTCATCGAGTTTTAGTTGGTCAAAAATCGATTTGAATACCTGAAAGTGCTGAAAATGGACTTGGGAACATAATACGAAGCTGGCCTGGAATAGATATCGACTCCGGCATGTAGTTCGAGGGTTGAAATCCCTCGATATTATTCATTAAGCAATAATTATTTGTCCCCAAAAAAAATAATCGAAAATAAATTTGTAGCCGTATCTACAGTGAAGCAAAGTTAGAAAATTGTGAAAAAAGGGAAAATGGATAAAATATATCATAGAATGTGTCGCGGTCCGACGTGTCAAGAAAATTCTTCACGGGTCTGCGTTCTCCGATGCCTGCATTCGCTCGTGTTCGCCAGAAGTACGTCTGAATCTTTCCTTTCTCTTTACATAACAGGAGAACACGCACATGTATGCTCGCAGTATTTAAAAAGACTCGAACATATTTTTCGTGAATTGAAGCTTTCGTGCACGTGCTCTCAACGTTCTTGTCGTCTTTTGGTTATTGCCAGTCTCCCCCCTTTCCACTTGGCACAGAAATGCCAGGAATGGCTCAGACATCTTGGAAAATCTTCTCCCGTTATCCGCAAAGAGTTATTGCAAAAATGGCAGGAAGTATGACCCCCATCTCTCTATCAAATGTAAAAATGTCCTGGCCTATCGAACTTTCTCATATTTTCAAATTAATTTTTTTTTTCCTACAAAATTCAATTAATTGTGGGATCCTGCTCTACTACAGAGACCTCTGGCTCGGAAAAATGTTGTAGATCATGACTTATGTTTCACGCTATAAAATGCCGAAGTGTTCTGGCCTCTAACACTTTTTCATTTTTTGCTATTGCTTTCCTCCCTACCAAAAAATGTTATAAAAAGTGGGATGCTCTTCGACTGTGGAATGTTTTGAATGAGAAAAACGTTTCTAATGATAACCAGGATATCTCGTCAGATGTTCTCGTCTAGTCGGCCAATCGGAATTCCATGAGTTGCTCTAGGATGTATTTGCGAAGTTATTATCTGATTTTTTTTTCAAAACGCGATATCACTGATTTGATCGCCGGAACTTTTGTTAAGATTTATCAAGAATTGTAGAATTACGCTGGATGTTACTTGATCTAGATTTGGTTGAGGATATCGTTACATTTCAGATGCTGACTTTACTGGCGTTCACGCTCGACCCTTTGTTTTTTTTTGTTTACTTTCTCGCACGATTACATTGGCTCGATTGCGAGGAGGATAATCATGAAGAGTAACCAAATGCTAGACAAGGGCAAAGTGCAGTAAAGAAATAGTGAAAAGTTGGTAGCTGGCGAGTTGGCAGTAACGAGCAGGCCGCTCTCGCACACTTTTACACTTTGTTTTCTTCTCTTTGCTCCAAGTCTCTCTTCTCCAGATTCTTTACTTCTTTCGTTTCTTTTCTCTTCAGCTTTTTGTGCTTTGCCTTTTTACTTTTTTTTTTTTCACATTCATCCACTTGCTTCCTTTCTTCTGGGATTGTCTCACAACCGACCAGACCACTCGGCTCCTTTTTCAATTTCACTCACCGATAATGAGGAAACATACGATTGCACGAATTTTTCATTCCTCAAAACATTTTTTTTTCTTCATCTTTTGCTTCGTCTCTGCGCTCCTCCGTGACGACGAACTTTATCGATTGGAAATCGTCGATTCGAATCCAATATTCCGATTCGCTTCTCCTCTAATATTTTCGCAATTCACGTTCCTTTGATTCTCGGAATCTTTCGATTTTTTGCAACCCCGTTTGTGCAAGATTTCCTGTTTTCTTTCCCCGCAGCAATCGACTCGTTCCTCCCGTTTCCGCGCGTTACGATTGTACGCAACGCTCTCGCTCTTTCTAGTCGTCATCGCATAAAACCTTTTTGTCCATGCGCGCACGAGCCTTGAGAATTCGTTGAACAAACGCGAACGCAGCTGTCCCTCGCGCATGCTAAACTCGTTCTGATCGCAACTTGTCTTTCCCTCAATGAATGTAAACGTTCGATGTACGTAACTGCATGACTTCCTACGCGATTGGCCGGAAGATCGAACGAGCTTAACGTGGAAACTTTTTTTTCTTTTCAAGGCAGAAAACCCATTGATTGATCTCGATCGATTAAATCATTGAAAATGTTAAAAATATTTGTTTTATTTTCTCTTCGTATGAAAAATTTTTGAATTTTTGAAAAAACTTGATTTTTGAATTAGACTCATGAAAGTCAAGCCTCGAACCCTTCCGCATGCCATTTTCTTGCCTCCCTCTCTTTATTTTGTACTATAAATAGAGGATCGGGATATTAAATTTCATCCTCGAGTCTCCCCGACCCAGAATCCGAAAGCCCCGTCGTCGATCCGTGCCCCCCGAATTCACTGCTTCATCCCTCATCCTTAACAATAATCCACAACCCTCTAGAGAGTACTCGAAGTGACAGAAGGCAGCAAGATGCTTCGGTGATATTAAATCTCAAAAAGTAGAATGCGGAATACTGCGTTTGGACAGTTTTGTCTGTGAGGCTTTTTTTTTCAAGGGCGAACTACGGAGATTATTTTTTCCTGATATTCCCTCATCATCGATTCATCGGCCATTCCCCTTCAACGTCATACACTAAAGGACTCCATTGCTCGACACCCTCCTCGTGTTATCGCAACCTGAGACTCTCATTTTTTCTGCTCCCGGCTTTTCCCTTTTGTCCTCAAAATTTGGCTCGAAAAAATTATCCAATTCTTTGTTATTTTCTCTTGCAACTTTTCCCATGACATTTTCGTCCACATATTTAACCCTTCGAGTACACACTGGGTCATTCCGACCCTAACAATTTTATGTGATCGATTGTTTGGCATTTAGAGGCAACGAATAAAAATTAAAAAATCATATTTACCGAAATGGAATGATTTGGAAAATGCCATCGGTCAGATTGACCCATGTACACTTATGGGATGTGTACACTCGAAGGTTTAAATAGTTTGGGATATCGTGACGAAAGTTTGGAAAAGGTCGAATTCTTCTCGATATTTTTCTCGACCAAGCAACTAATTCTCTTAATTTTTCTTATTTTCCGGGCTGCTTCGTTGAGTGCTGGAAAAAGTTAGTACTGCATTGCTCTTCCGCTGCTTCTCTCGATTCTAAAGATAAAGATATGCGTGAGTGCGTGTGTACGGACGAGCAGCTGCAGCAAAATGGGTGCCAACAGGTCGATACTCCGCCTCGTCGTGCGTTGTCGCGTTCTTCTTCTCACTTGATTCTACGTAAATCCATAATATTAAGTTGTACTCGTTTCTGTGGGTTTTCACACTCTCTCTTCATGGCTTCGAGGATTCGGAGTCTCGAAAACAAACGGCGCACGGTCCATTTTCTTCTCTGTGCAAAACATTCTAATGCCGAACACACACGAGCTAGAAATTCCGTTCCTCTCAGCTCTCGTCCCTGCACTTTTTCTTGCCCATATTATAAACAAATTATCGGGTTATCCTTATCTCGGATCCCAAGCTTTCGTTTTTCTTTGGATTTTTACCAATTTCTGTTTGCAGCTAATTTTCTAATTTTTTTTTTTCCATTTTAATTCCAAATTTGAGATTAAATTTTTTTTTTTCTTAGGCTTTTGATATCTTGTTCATCGGAGCGTTGTGAATTCTCTAAATTTCTATAAGCACATGGAATTAATGAATGTTTTTTCTAACTGAGAGTACTTCCGATTTAAATCCATCCTCGAGTATCATTAACTTTCGCTATCACTTGCCTCGTCAGCGACTTTGATTAATTATCTCAACGTGCATGCGGCCTCGTAGCTGTGAATGGAGATCTTTGGAATGTCAAAGACGTGCCAAATGTACGGGTAAACGTGGTCAGCCTCTCTCGCTAAACTAACATCACGTTTTGCTTTGAGGTCAAACATACCCTTCTCTCTCTCTCTCTCTCTCTCTCTCTCTCTCTCTCTCTCTCTCTCTCTCTCTCTCTCAATCATTCGCTGCCTGTATTTTAGGAATAGCGATGTTAAGAGAAATACAAATTCTTCAGATTTTTTGCTTTCGTATCTCGACATTTCGTGCAGCATTATGGGGGCTCGTTGAAATGGACAATTCCTTAAGGTTTTACGATTTTTTTTTGAATGCTACGAAATACCATTTTTTCTTGAAAAAATGTCAATATTTTAATTCAATATTTGGCCATGACAATGAATCGATATTTTTTTGAGGATCCCAACAGAAAATGGAAACGAAAATTGTCACGGTTTTGGAAATTGAATAAAAAATTATCGGAAAATGTTTTTTTCGATCGACTCGTAACTCCAAAATCATGGATTATTCTCTGCAAATTAACTTGCGGTTGGAAAAACAGGCGCTTGCGTGGGCTTAAGAAAAACAACCGGAAGTCGTAATATTGTTCGATCAATGGCGCAAATAGCGTTAAATGAAAGTAACTGGAACCGATATTGCCCCTTCTCTATTGTGTTATCGCACGTACGCAGCTTATTTTCAATCACCATTCAATAATCCTTCGTTTATTCGTTTACTCGATTTCGACCCTTTGCCGGTTCATTATTCGCTCAGCCGGAAAAAAGCTTCAATAATTCGTTCGATCGTGTCTCGTTGTCTCTGCTCGTCTCGTCTCGCTCGTTTTTTTTTTTTTTACTTTGTAAATCATCGCCAGAGGCTTTGGGGACGTCCTGAAATGTTCGAACGAAACATCGCCTTTAAGGGCATTCCCTAGTCGCTGGTAAACAGGACCAAGAGCTTCGGAGTATCATTGGAAAAGTAAAAAGTTGAAGAAAATCTTTCTTTACATTTCTTTTGGCCTTTCGACAGAATTTCGCTCTTCCTCCTTCTCGTATTTCTCGCCGATTTTCAATCAAGACGAAAATAGAGAATCGAGTCGTGAGACAAACACCGCGGCGGTTTTCCATTAAAAAGTTCTCAAGCTCTCATTCCCCAAGCATTGCCAAGCTCTGGCAATTATCGGGCAAAACAAGTGATGAAAGGGACCCATGCTCATATAAATAGAATGAATGAGCTCCATTCATTGCCCAAAGTTTTCATACGTTGATGCACATATTGCTCCGATCGATCGCATTCGAATCGGTTTTTGACCGAATAGGGATCGTGCCAATTTTCGAAAAATGCAGAAATAAAATCATCATCGATGATCCAAGCGCAGGAATTAAGTTCGTTTCGATTTTGTCATTCCAATTTTTTTATTCATTCAAATAAAAATGAAAAATCAGATCAAATGAATTTTTTAAAAATCAGATTTATCGACCTGGAGATTTGTCAAGTTGTCAGGAAAATTTGTTTTTTGGAGACTCGATATAATTTTCACCCTGTTTGCTCAAAAGTTGATAATTATTTTTTGAATAACGATTTTTTTCGGATTTACGTGAATTCAATGAAAATTATGGACACGATGAAAGAATCTCGTGGATTCGTTGGCGAGGGAATCTGGTAATGTGACTAGAAACGTCGAACCAGAGACTTTCATCACCGTTAATTATTGTGCCTCATTGTTGGAGCGCGAGTGCTTAAGCGTATCGTACTTGAGGGAATGTTTCTTTAATTAATCTTCACGGACGATCTTGGCGAACGTTACGCTCCGCGCGCGAGAGAGAGATTTTGCTCGTAGGAGCTTAAGATTGATGCGTGGGAGCTTGTTTGATACGATATGGTGCGAGGCGAGATGAGAAACAAGATGAGTTTAGCACGCGCCTTTTTTTGTCTTGCTCCCTCGTGCTTGCTTCTCGGGTTTGTGCTCCTCACTCCGTCTTGACAATATTATCGCGCGGGGCAGCCACGTGCTTCAGTTTTAAGCCTCGATCTTGTTTTGCCTCAAAATTGACACGCATTTTCTTCAAGCATGTTTTTATTTTTACGACCCAGTCACTTAATCGACGATTGGATAGAAAAACAAATACGTGCTGGGCCGAATTTCATACATTTTTTCATTGATTCGATTCTTTTTTTATTTCATCGACCAGAATATTGAATCGTTTTCATTATTTTCGTGAGGATCGAGACTCAAGGCGCTCGGAGCTGTTTCTGCTTTGAGCTTGCTGCACGACGACGAGAGTTTTTCGTCCGCATGCGCCCTCTGTCGAGTGAAACGGACGTTGAACCGAAGGAAACACATCAGAACGAGGCACTTCTTCTTCTTCTTCTCCTCCTCCTCACTCGGTTCTGTCCTTCCTCCTGTTCTTCGTCTCCTTCCCTTTCATAATCCCGGGGCGCGTGCTCGCCCTCTTTCCAACAGCTTGTTCGCTCCAGGGGGTCACCCCCTCAAAACATAACGTTTTTGGTATTTTTATTTTCTATTCTTCTCTATCTTCCTTTTCGTTTATGACATGCGCCTCGTACATACGCGGACTAGACACGATGCGAGCATCCACTCGCGGCATTGACTTAAATTTTTCATTGCTCTTTGTGAAGCCTCCGCTTGAGATTCGACAGTTTTTTCAGCGCTTTCGATGCACATTCTCCAGCGTCAAGCTTTTCCCTCCTCCTCCAGAACTTTTGCCTCACAATCTCTTTTCCTTCCATCGCGTCATCGAACAACTATCCCGTATAAATAATTATCGGACTTGTAGTTTTTTGTTCACCGCCAATTTCCGGTCCAAATATTTTCTCAAAATAAAATAAAAACGGCTCTCGATTAGCTGATTTACCTGACGAGCCTTCCGAACCGTCAGCAACGACTGCGCATTCATATTTTTTTCATTTTTTTTCAAGTTTTCCATTATTTCTCCATGTCTAGTCTGCTCCGTGCGTTCGCGACTTTGATTCCTTTAATGCATCGTCGCCGCATGCTCGCAAATATACTCTCGCACCTGCCTCATTGGAGCTCCGACCACAGAGCCTGCAGCCGCTTGTCGCTCCAACAACAGCAACATGAAAAAATCTCCCCGCGTTTGCACACACACGCTCGAAAACGTAATATATATAATATCGGGTGTATATGTTTAACGGTGTCGATTCGAAAGATCAAAGCTACTTTTTGTGCCCTCGACCGCGAAAGCCTGTTTCAACGCTCGCAACTGCACTCAATACTCTTAATATATAATATTTCAAAGTGCGCGCGGATTATCGTGTACTTGAGAAACTTTGAAGAGTTTCTCGCGCTCTTTTAGCTCGTCCGCTTTCTCGAATTTTTGTTTTTATTTTTTTTTTCTTTGATGCTTCCGTTCGCGATTTTTTGGCGCTTCGGGAACATTTTCCCGTTGCCATTTCTTCCTGCGAGATATATATGCGATCGCTGAGGCGAATCAAACTTGCGGCAATCCATTTGATCCGATATTGTTCGAGCTTTATTGACACTTGGACCGAAGCCAATGACGATTCAGACCTCCGAATAATATCAAGTCAAGAATCCTTGTATTTCACACACTCAACGTTTCCTCTTTCATTTCTGAGACGTAATTGTTACTTGTACAACGTAATCATCCGCTCATGTATGGAACATCCTCCCTCTTCCTCGTTCTCCTCTTCCCGACTATCCGAATAACCAGGCCGGACGACACAGTCAACCGCGAGAATCGAGTCTCCACTCGACATTATAATTAGTAGGTCGCCTCGTTATTAAAGCATGCTAACGAAACCGCGAGCGCGCTTTCGCGCTCCATCGGCCTCGCCAATGTTTGACACACACTCAATCAATTAGCAAGTCATTTCATACCCTAAACTAGTCCACCCCGAACCACCCCTGCCTCTCCGTCTTCGAATCTCTTCTCGCACGTCCTCGTTAATAATATAATGCAGATCTCATGGCTGTATCTTCTATTATTTATTGCATGGGGAACGATTTTCAGCCTTGTCTCGAGAAAATATGAAAAAATTCAAAAAAAAAAAAAAAAAAAAAAAACACAAACTTTTATTCTTTTTTCATAATAAAAATCGTGAGGCGATTATGATTGAAATGCAATGGAGATAAATGGAACAGTTCTGGAGGCCAGAAGACTTTGGGGCTTCCTGTATATTTGATAAATTTTTTAGGGAAAAAAACAATATGAAACGCGGTGACCGTTTCATACGTTGAAAATTTTATTCTCTCGTTGAATATTTTCACTTTTTTTTCACAATTTTACGGAAGTTTGTGCCTTGAACATTTTTCCGATGGGATTGTGGTTCACGCATGGTGCTTGTGAACAAAGCTCGCTCTGGATCGCTCGTTCGATGAGCAGTCACGTGCAGAATCACCCGAGCGACATGCTCGAAACCTGGAAATATTCTCTTTCTGTGTACAACTCTTTGAAAATTTGATCGTTCGTTCGGCATCGGAAAAAAATGTTTGCCCTACCCTTGAAATTGGCTTTTTGTATAGTTTTCTCGGTAAAATACGAGCAATTAATAAAAGTAGTGCACCACGGGTTTTTCTCTTCTTGGGAAACGATCGGTATTCGTATTCGGGTCAAGGATCGTCGCGATTCACGTTTCTGGCTACGAAAGCCTGCAATTACGTGCAGCCAGCGGTGAAAAACTCGCGGAAATTTACTCTTCCTCGGCTTTAAGCTTCTCTACCGTACTTGCCTCTAATCGCTCGACTCAACAATCTTTATGGTACTGAAGTTTGCAACGTTGGGGTGCAACGAAAAATACTTGTTCTATTAATTTCTTGTTGAATTTTGAAAACTATGACAATTTTTGGGCACATTTTCTCTTTGGATCCTTAAAAAAAATTGTTTTATCCTCCTGAACAAATATTTCACGAAAATCTTGGCATCTACTCAAGAAAAAAAAACAGAATTTCGTTGCATTCCAACGTTGCAAACTTCAACATCGTCAATCTTTCCTCTTCCCTCGATCTCGTTCCATCGCGATGACAAAATAAGGGAGACATTTTTTGTTTTTTTTTTTTTTTTTTACTTCACAAGAAAGATTACGATCAAAATATTTGATCACGCACGTCCGCTAATTCTTGGGCATTGGAATTTCTTATCGGGGCCATGAAAATCCGATTTTTTGATAATACTCAAGTCCCCAACCTTGGGATCCAGCGAAAAATAGTTTTTCCATCAATTTTTCGTTCTATTCCCAAAATTATGACAATTTTCGTACCGATTTTTCGTTTCAATCCTACAAAAACATCGTTTTATTGATCTGATTAAATATTTCATTAGAATCTCGAGCTCTACTCAAGAGAAAATAGACAGCATCGTATTTTTGGGACACTCTGTATAAAACGAGCACGTTTTCGTATTTTTGGGACACTCTGTATAAAACGAGCACGTTTGTTCTTACACGTGCATTGGCCCGTTCGCAACTCACTCTGCCTCGCAAAATGTCGTGAGTGCTCTTTGTCTCGTGAGTGCTGGCTAAATGCAAAGTTGCCCCTTTTCCCCACCCCGTTCTCCTCTTTTACACTCGCGCCTCTCAGATCTATGGATTTTCCTCTTCCATACGTATACCTCAAGTTTATGCGCACCACAGAACCTTTTTCCAGCGAGGACATAGAGACGACGCTTAGAAAGTACCGTTTGTCATGGAAAAACGAATAAACAGAAAAAAAAAAAAAAAAAACACAGAACTACAAAAACATCGTTTTCTTGATCTGATTAAATATTTCATTAGAATCTCGAGCTCTACTCAAGAGAAAATAGACAGCATCGTATTTTTGGGACACTCTGTATAAAACGAGCACGTTT
>JAPYYS010001273.1:0-44332 GCA_030522525.1 Campopleginae sp. 14b
AAAAGAGAAGAAAAAAAAAAAAAAAAAAAAAAAAAAAAAAAAAAAAAAAAAAAAAAAAAAAACAGCTCAAAAAAATTCTCAGTTTTTTTTTTCAAATTATTGTTTTGTTTTTTTTTTTTTTTTTGTACCATGAAGTACGCGATACATGATCTCGCGAGCTCGGGTCACGCCCCGATTCGACGATTGGTTGATGAACGAATCTCAATAATGCTCAATTGAATTTCATGATTAATTTGGAAAAATTGAGAAAAAAAAAAACAGGATGAAGCGTTGGGTCGAATCGAGTAAAATTACTGAGATGGTTTCTGTTTTTTCTTGATTGATATTGATTTTTCATCGCACCAACGGAATTAGAATGGAGAGGGCTGAATCGTGCCCAGAGCTCTCGAGATCGTGATGATGGATCGAAATTGCGAAAGTAGTTTTTATGTTTGTGTGTGAATATGTGTGTATGGTTGTGGATTCAGTTTGTGATAATTAATAATAATACTCGAGAAGTACGAGGAACAAGCAGAGAATATGTAAACAAACCGGGCAACGCAATAATTTTTTTGTCTTCAAAGTCAAATATATATATGCTAAATTTTGTATTTCTTTTTCTTTTGTTTTTTTTTTTGCTGTTTTTTGCTTGTTTGTCTTGAGCATATATATACTTAAAAGTATATAAGTAGATAGAGCGAAATAAATGAAGAACGCAAAAACGTCGAAGAGTCTCGACGAGGTGTTGAAATAGCAAAAAAAGATAACGTACTTAATGTTCGCTTTTTTTTTTTTGTTTATGTTGAAATCTTAATTTTTTCATTATCAGCTCGAACGAAAGAGAAAAGGAACGAAAACTGAAGAAATAAAATGCAGGCCAAGAGAGTATATACGGAGCCATTACGAAAACATGTAAAGATGGATTCTTGGTTAACGAGCGACGATGCATTGGATGATTTTTTTTTTTTTTTTACGGAACGATGTATTTTTTTTTTTTTTTTTTTTTTTTTTTTTTTTTTTTTTTTTTTTTTTTTTTTTTTTTTTTTTTTTTTTTTTTTTTTTTAATATACGTGTGGGAAAAACCAACGAGAAGAAAGGGCGTTACCACGGTCACAGAACCCGCTCAATTTGGCGGGCAAACAACACAATGCTCGTACGAAACACCGCCCGTTATATGTGCAAATTAGTATAGCAAAATAACACGAACCCCCGGAAATCCAAAGAATTTTTTTTTTTTCATGTTGTTTTTTTTCGATTTCTTGAAATTTTTACGAAATTTCGAATTGTCACGATTCTCCGAAAACTTAATCGTACATTTTAGTGGCCGAAAAATTGTCGTATCCAATCGACTGTTTTGTCGCTGTTGAATTATCATTCTGGGCCTTCATTTTGATTTTTTTCTTTTGCTAATGCATTTGTTCGAGAAAAAATTGACATATGACGTCACGATGTTCCGTACGACATTACAGAAACAATATAGACGTAGACACACTAATCAAGCGTACCCATCGTACACACAGACACGTGGTCCTGAGCTCCCATTCGCACACATGAATAACTTGATTCACTCCCACATTCATACAACATATAGTGGTACATAATAATGACAGACACAAGTTGGAAACTACGCAACATACATTTAATAATAACATTAATGAAAGAAAAAGACAATTTTTAATGAAAAACGAAAAGAAACAAAAATAACTCAAGAGAAAAAATATAACGATAGTAATAAATGATAATAATAATAATATACGTATGTATGCATACGAGTATACATATATATGTATGACATGAAATTCGAGAGATTGAAACGTATCGGTGAAGCTCAAACTTGTGGAAAATATTTAGATCGATCTATTATGTCATGGCTGCAATATCTTTAATCATTTTGTCTTGTATCGTCGTTGAAATTGTGCATTTTCAAAGTTTTGAGGCGAAAGTAAACGTGAGCGTGTTACGGCGAACGTTTTGTCTGAATAATTCAGTAAAAATCGACATTTTTTCGTCCGTGTCATTCAGACAGTAGTTTTGATTGAACAAATTGATATCCCTTAGTCGATTAAACCATTGGAATGACGTTTAGGTGTTGAATTACTTTTTAATCGTATTTCGCATTGTTACATGAGGTTGGAGAAGCGAAACGATAAAACGAGAGCAACGAGATGGACATTCTATCTTATTCCTGGAAGGCAGAATGTAATTTTTGAAGCGCGTGATCAAATCAAATTAATTAAACCCTTCTACGTTCTTCAACTGAGGACATGAAGTGAGCTTGAACGAAAAGCATATTTTAGTCTTGGAAATTATTCCATTTTGCGAAAAAATATTCTCATCACGAACATTTTAGTTGTTCAGAAAATATCGACCTTATTAGCAAAATGGTTCAAAGTGTCATTCCGATTCTTGGCGCCACGTACATCGGTACATTGTAGACTTTAACCGAGTTCAACTATTGACCAATTCAATGAGCTCTTTTGGCTTTGGCTTTTGCCTTGAAATCCGATCTGTTCAGAAAATGAATGAATTTTTTTGTTTTCTTTTGGTTTTACGATCCGTATCCTTCCCACTGTATTCTAATATCCTCGGGTACCTTTGGGTGTAAAGTGTTTTGTTTTCAATTATATCGCGAGGACTCGTATTTATCGATTTTCTCAACATTTTGATTTTGCTCCGCTCTTGACGAAACGACTTTGAAACACGTACTACTCGGTGGTGGACGAAGATGAAAACCGACGTGATTTATAAACTCTCTCACTCTCTCGACTTGTATTGAAAAGTTTTTCATGCCTGGCTAAACGCGGGAATTTGAAATGGAATCTCGAACTGTCGTATTTCACACTCGGTAGGATTTTATATTCACATTGAAATAAACACATAGGTCCATCGTAGAATGTATTTTTTCTCTATGCAAAATAGACGGGTTTCCATTTACTTTTGGCGGAAAAAAACTGTATTTGTATATACGCATATATTTTTTTTTCCTTTGCCGCAAATGCCGCAAATTCCTCTTTTCAATGTGATCGGCGATCGATCTACGGAAATATTCGATGAATCTCATTCGCTCTTGAAATATCGTTTCGTGAATTATTCACGTATTTTTTTTGTTTCTTTTCCCCATTTTTGTTTATCGCTATGCAAGCTTGTCATGATTGTTTTTTTTTATTATATATATATATTTTATTGCATCTATAGAAACACCGATACGTTTTCACGCTTAATACACAGACACGAGGAGGAAAAATGAAAATTCGTGACAACGTCAAACGAAATTGAGTCCAGCAATTTCAAACTTGTGTCTACCATGATAAAAGTACTTTTACGGAACGTAGGGCCGGAATCGAGAAGTTCCAATCGGCCTCGATCCGTGTCGATCTTGTTGGAAAATTCACTGATTTTTTAATATTTATGAAATAAATTCTAACGTCAAATAACAACAGAATGAATGTTGAAATTTTGGCACGAAACTGGCACTGGAAACGTTTTGATTCAGGCCGATCGTTCCGCTCGATTTACCATGATCCCATTGGGTATGAGCTCGACATCGATATCGATATTCTCAATAGTTTAACGATATTTTTTAAAAATTTCCACAGCTACATGAAATTGTTTCATTGTTTTCTGCTTTTTACGAAATACAGACGAGGCAAGGAATAAATGAAATAATAAATGATGTTGGATCGAAAGATCGAAGCGTTTAAGCGAAAGAAATAAAATAATAACAAAATAAGGTAATCTCTTGACTCTTTCTTTGGCCATGGATCATTGTAGGCTTTTATATTAATATTATACACATTTAGGAAAAAAATATATATAAATATATTTTTTAAACATTTACGCTTCTTGCATACGCTCATTCATTCACATGAACTTTTACTCTTTCTCTCGCTCTCTCTTTATTTCTCTCTCATTCTCTTTCTTTCTATCTATCTCTCTCGCTCTCTTTCTTACTCTTTTTTGCTTTCTTTCGTATTGCTATCGTAAATGAGCCTCTTTAGGGCTCTTTCGGCAGTGGGTGAGTGGTGGTCTTTGGTAGTGGTTAGGGTACACATATAAGGGTCAAACACTAGACAAATTACACGAATCCCCCGAACGCAGTGGCACGAAAAGTGGTCGAAAAACAATTTTTATTTTATTTTTTCGTTCTTTTTCCTCATTTTTTTCTTTCTTTCGAATATATTTTTGTTTTTTGGTGTTTTTGACCTCTCGATCTCACGATGATGCACCTCGCACAGCAGTGCCGAACGAACAGAACAGTTACCAGGGATTCTCTGTCTCTCGCTCTCTCTCTCTCTCTCTCTCTCTCTCTCTCTCTCTCTCTCTCTCTCTCTCTCGCTCTCTCTTTCTCTCCCTCGCTCCCTTTCTCTCTCTCACCCTCTCTCTTTCTCTCTTTTTATCCCTTGTTCGTAATTTTTTTCTCCCGGTTATCGTCGAGCTTTTCGAAGATGTCACGACGTTTTTTATTTCATTTTTTTTTTTCGTAAATTTCACTCTCCATCGTTAAATTCGAAAAAAAACTATTCGTTTAGCTCTGAATCAACCGGAGGCCTTCCCGTGGCAGCTTCTAGCGTCTCTCTTTTTCCACGTCGTTCGTATCCATCCGAATCGTCGAAAAAGACAAACGCGTAAGAAAAATTGATTTTTTGTTTAATTTTTCTGCCACCACCGAAAGTCTCAACGAAAAATCCAAAATTAATGACTCGTTTTACTTTTCGTTCTTGTTTTTCTTTTTTTTCCACCAAGTACGTCTCTTTGGCACTCTATTGCATCGATAGTGCGTCTGCACTCGACGATCGGACTTTTCTTTGGTCTCTCACCCTCTTTCTTACTAATTCTTCTCACTCTCCTCTATCCCCCTAGGATTGATGATTTTTTTTTCACTTTTAAACGTCGACAGAAATAATCTGAGACAAAGCACCCGATGAAATTCTCATACACGACGATTAACTTTTATTAAAAAACAAAGCTACGCAAAATTAACTGTTGACAAGCCCCTTGGAATCCGATATTTATCCAGCACTCGAAAAGCTCTGAATTAATATGCAATGAAAGAGTTTATGATCATCAATTAACCCCAACTATTTCTCGATTTCTATGGCCACCCAAAGTCCTCGTCGTTATCCCTGAATCTAAGTTCCTCTATAAAAATTTCGTAGAAAATATATTCTCGATTGTCTTCTTTGACGATTTTTACTGATATACGATACAAATTTTCAATAAACCGGTTTCTTCATCTTGTAAAGTGCAGTTTATATCCGAAAGCACTTAATTACGAAAAATATCAACAACCAATGGAAAATAATTTTGAAAAATGGAAAAAAAGTGATATAAAATATGTTTTTTTCGCGAAAAATAAATTTGAAAAATTCTAGACTCGTGGAAAGAGTGCGACGAGACGGAGATAGTCCTTCGGTCGGCAGCGCGTTACCGAGGCGATCGTCGATGCTTCTGACATTCGGGGGAGGGAGATATTGGCGGGTCAAACACTGGGAATAGGAAATACACGTATATACATACATATATACATATATATCTATAAATATATTTTTCATGATATATATCTATATGCATATATACGTATATATATTCGATGTTGGTTAAAGTGGGTTCGGCTGGCGGGTCCGGGGGTGGGTTTATTTTTTTCTCTTTCTTTTTTCTTTTTTTTTTTTTTTTTTTTTTTTTTTTTTTTTTTTTTTTGCGGTGGCGGTCACCCACGGCAGGTCGTCGGCATTTCTCACTCAACCAATCTCGAGACTGTTCGACCATTCGCTTACGATTCGTCCAACTGTACAGACACGTTCTCGTATGTATTACGTTCATTGTTAACTTTTTCGCACCATCATTCGATTTATTTAACGAGTTTAATTGGCAAATTGTTTATCCCTTGTTTAGCTCTTTGCTTCTTCTTTCTTTACTGACGTTTGTTAGCTGCGTTTTCATTAAAAGTTGTAATAATGGTCGTCATTGTGTGGGAAATATGTCGACGCAGAAATTTGAACTGATTCGAATTTGAATTAGTGAGATCGCAATTAAACCCAAACAAACCTGAATTTTGTATTAAAATTTGTTAGCTTCTTGCATGTGGAAAGAAATGAAGAGTCGTTGGAATGATTTGACTGTTCAGAATGCAATGGAATACGATATTTTCTTATTGGTGCAGTTGTTTCCTTTTTTGGTTTGTTTTCAATTCCTTTTGTTTCGACGTCGTTTTGCCATTTGATCGTAGAAATAAAAATAAATATGTTGGTAGACACGATGAACTGTTTGTTTTCATCCGGTTCTCGATTGAATCTGAGCCGATTTTTTTTTGTTGGTGCATTCAAATATTCGACAAAGCAGAAATCCTCGCCCATTTATTTCGCTCTTTTTCTTTTGCTCTACATTTATTTTTTCGAATAAACTCGTTTCACGTTCGTAGCAATACTTTTTTGATACTCCTGCTTTATTCCTCCCAGCACTCGCTTTATTCGGATCACCAAAGCTCAGGATATATTAACATGAATCGCCAAAAGAGCGAAGAATATATTCCGATTGTCAAAGAGATATTCTCCTCCTTTTTTCACGTGCCCGCCGATTGATCCAATTTTAATTTCATTCACGATTGCAATTCGCTCTGTACTTTCACGTTTCTTTGACCCCATTTTCAATCTTTTCTCTGTCCGTATTACGCGATACAAAGTTGAATATTCATTTCATTTGTACAGAAAAAAAAGTGTAATAAAACGAATTTATTGGCTTCATTGATGAATTCGAAATTCTCATTCGTTTCGTCTGGCCTTATCATTGATTTTTATCTCCCTTCGACTTTCAAATGGCAAAACGTTCGTCAATATAGTCAAATGTGTTCGATTTTCGTGTACAGAATCGTTTCGAATCGTCGAATATTCGTCTCGAGAGTTATTCGTGGAAATTTTAATTACGATTTTATTCCCCGTTCATCGTACTGACATAATATTTGTTCTTGGTCGATTTTATGTCTTGAAATACTCGAAAACCACTGAGCCACGACCTTGTCATTCTTTTTACCGTTACATCTTTTTTTTTCTTCTTCTTCTTCCATTATTTCATATTTTTTCCTAAAATATTTACTTTATAGCTCGAATTTAAAGCTCGTCGTCGTGTTTACGACTCGACGTTATTCTTCTGTCGTTCTCCCCCCCCCCCCTCTCGTGCGCGATTTTCCCATCATGATGATTGATTGATTAATTGCCTACCTTTCACTGTACTCGTCCGTGTGGGCGTAACTCTGGACGCTCTTTTCCTCGATCAGGAATTTGACTCGCTGGAAAAACGATGCCGTCACACTCGGTGGCTGCTTTCGTAGCAACACCTCCACCGGATCACTGCTTACCAGACACATCAAGTGCTCCGCACAAGCCGGATGTGCACAACACTCGCTGTCCGAACAATCCACCATACCGTCTACGAAAATAAGACAATAAATTTGCACCAATTTGCCATGTTTTTTTTTCGATCCTCAAACGCGATTTATTTCTCTGAATAATTACGAAGTCGACGACAAAATTATCATCGTTTTTCGCTCTAAAAACTTTTTCTCTTTCATCCGTTCATTATCAGATTCCGTTGCTCGGATCATTGACAGCGATAAATTATGGAATTTGAATTTTTTAAACCGTCAACTCTTGAAATTAAAGTTTGCGAATTTGATTGGAAAAAAATGAAATGAAATTGTATAAAACGTACCGTGATCGTTGTCGATTTCATCCTCGCATTCCATTTCGAGACCAATACTGCAATCTCTGCCAGCCCAACCGGGCGAACACTCGCAACTATATTCGCCATCTTGCAACGTACAAATTCCGTGTCTGCTGCAACCGTTCTCGCAACCGGCTATTTTGTTTTTCATCAACATGGAAATATTTTTCATTAAGAATATAGAATTAATTAAATTATTATTATTTCATTCGTTAGTGTACAGGATATTGTATTTTTTGGGTACAAAACACGAACTTAATTTATAGGTCAATCGTGTTCGTGCGCGAAATACTGTTTGTTTGTTTGTTTGTTTATTTGGAAACTCACGCAACGTGCAGTGCCTTCCATTCCAGCCTTGGCTACAAACGCATGTGCCATTTTTGCACTGTCCGTGCTCCGCGCAACGGGCATCGCAAGGCTTTTGATCACACTGAGTTCCCGTCCAACCATCGTGACACCTAGTTCGAAAAATTCAACATTTTCCTCATCACTCGAACGCATTTTTTTCTTCATCAGGGTCGTCGACGTTTTATTTCTTAAATTGGCGTTTGGAAGATTTTTTTCTTCTTTTTTAGCCTTTGATATAAATTTCATTAAGGAATAGACAATCCTCCCAAACTTGAAGAGACGATAGGTTGGAAGATATAAAACTAGGAAAAACTACTGACTTGCAACGTCCTTGTTCGCACGATCCATGAGGTCCGCATTTGAGGTCACAGCTCGGTTGTGAACAATCGACACCTGCCCAATGTTCCTCGCAGATGCACGATGCTGTTTCCAAATCGTAAGAGCCATGGTCCGAACAGCCTGGTAAACACTTGTAAACTCGCTGATCAACCTGGTCACATCTCTCGCCTTGCCAACCAGCTTTGCAGTAACATTTCCCAGCGACGCATGCACCGTGACCACCGCAATTTGGATCGTGACAATCGGCTGAAAATTTCGTTTTTTTTTTCTCACATTTTGCTCCATCGCAGAAATTCAACAGTTCCGGTTGGAAAACATCGGGAAATTAGGATGGAAATGGTTTTTCGTCGTTTTTTTAAATCGATGGAATATTGAAAACTCATCGATCTTTTTTTTTCATTATTTTTAGTCATTTTCATTGTGAACTTAAAATTGGTTCGGGGACGTGAGGAAATTAGACGTTTTACAAGAACAATGGAAAATTTCACACCGAGTTACGAATCTTACATCTCTTTCTTGTCATTTCATAAAGTCCCTATCGTTAATTATCTTTGCCAAAGCCAGAGAGGCTTTTTCCATTCGTGCCCTCAATTTCTTCTCTTTATCTCTGTGTTTTTTTTATCATACTGTGGCCAAGATCGAAGCAGAGAGTCTCGAAGATAAGTGCGAAACTTTGAAATCTCAAGCGGACCTCCTTTCTCTCCCTCGTTTTGCTCCCTCTGTCTTGCGAGGGAAAATTTTCGCTAGTCACCGAGAGACGTAGCAGCAAACCGGCCACGTCTACCGAGTCCTGATTACGGCCAGACAGAATGAATGGACAAACTTTTTAAATTATGGTTTGGAACAATCGTCTCTAACTCTTTCGACCCGTCCACGCCCCTCTTTCTTCTTTCCCTCCCTAGATTTGTCCCATTTTTTGGTTATTACCAAACTCGAACCAGCGCTCCACATTGTACCAACCTTGGAATTTTTACGCGACATGCTCCGACCCTTTTTGTACACTCCATTTTTTTTCTTGCAAGTTTAATTATTATTTTGATGTCGGTTTCATTACTTTCGGGATTAATGTTCACGAGCAGTTTGAGATATTTTTTTTCCATTCTATTATGCTCCTTTTGAATGAGCAGGCCTCGCGAATATCGTTCGATAAATTGGAGTGAACCTTGGAAATTGATGTGGAAACCAATGACGATTACTAAAGGATCGAAAATTTAGCAAAAACCGCGAGTGAACTTGATGTTTTTTTTTCTCGAATTTGTACATTTCGTTGCGGCGCTATCAACTATTGGAGGACT
The DNA here is from genome assembly GCA_030522525.1 of Campopleginae sp. 14b. Classification (NCBI taxonomy): domain Eukaryota; kingdom Metazoa; phylum Arthropoda; class Insecta; order Hymenoptera; family Ichneumonidae; species Campopleginae sp. 14b. The sequence continues at coordinate 9,678 of JAPYYS010001273.1, forward strand.
CGATGGGTTCTGGTTTTTTTTTTGGGAATTGCACACGTACGAAGAGCACACCGGAAACGTCACTTTGCTTGTTCCTGCGTTGAATCTATATGAGGAGGATTTTGTCGTGTTTGGTAGCGAAACTGTGTGTCAGCAATTTGTGGAAAATTAACGGAAATGGTTTGTGAAATTCCATCCTTTAAAAGAGAGGCAGGCAGCAAAGAGGATAAAGAGAATGTAGAGGAGAGGAGAGATTTGCTTTCGGAAGCAGGGAAGGACGTGTAAAGGAGCGGGTGGGTTTTGATGCAGGTCGTTGTCGTCAGTTCGTATGTAAATTCGTCGTCGTCGTTACGTTGAGGAAGCTTTGCACTACGGCGAAAGCATTAATTATAGGTCTTGATGCTTGGGAAATGCTAAATTCACAGGGTTAGCTTTCTCAGCTGTACTATACAATCCAATGCAACATATATTTATTTAGCATGTCTTTCTATATCTATCTCTATGTATATAATGAAGCTTTTCTCTATCCCGCCACTTTGGCTCGCTAATATCACGAGAATATCTCTGCGAAGGGAGAGGCAGGACGTACGCTTGAATTATGGGGATATTAATGGTCTCTCGTGGACAAATATGAAGAAATAATATGGCATTCGACCCGGAATAGATTCACATGCGTTGGGAGGAAAGAGAGAGACAAAATAGAGTTTAAACGATCTGAGAAATTGCTCCTCTCTCTTTCGTTCGGTCATCCACATCCGCCCATTCATTCAACCGCGACCATCTCGAGGTACTACTACATTTCCAGATATACATCAGCAACGAAATTTACGAGCTAGCGATGCAAAGATTTGAGAGCAAAGTAAAAGAACAAAATTAGCTAAACAATTTGCACAGTCTCATCAGGAATTTAATCTCACGGCTAAGAAACCATAAAAACTGATTAAAAATTCAATGGAAATGACATTGAAAAAATTCCCTGTTGGTTACAATCAAAAATGTATAGACCCAGAGAATTTTAGAAATAAAACGATGCATCTATATAAAATGGAAATATTGGACGTGGAACTAAATTTGTTTAAGAATTCATCAAAATTAATAAAAGTTTTGATCCTACATTTCCACGATTTCATTTTCAAGCCGCTAGCAATATTGTCGGAAACGACTCAGCCTTTTTTAATAAAAAATATTTAAAAAAACGGTGAAACGTAAAATCGTAATTGGAGAAAATGTAATAATGAAAATTGCATAGAACGAAAAGGATGAAAAGGTAGTTTTTCACTCAGAAAAATTGGTGTCACTTTCGACCTCGTTGTAAGGCTCGGGCGTTGATATCCAAGGATCACAAAGGTAAAAGGAAATGAACGAAAATTTGACGAATGGAAAGGAACAAGACGACGAAAAGGGAGAAACCAAATAGTGAAAATTAGTAAGGGAGGTAAAACTCTATTAATGGTCTCAGTGTAATAAAAAAAAGTTGTTAAACTCACCCTCATCACAAAAAGGACCTTTCCATCCTGGTATACAAACGCATGATCCACGAACGCACTGACCATGCTGATTGCAATCAGGAACTTGACAATCACCAAGTGGTATATCGCACTCGGCACCTTTCCAACCATCCTCGCAGTGACAAACTCCTCCCCCGTATTGGCCGTGTGACGAGCACAAAACTGGACACACGCTTTTACTGCAATCAGGACCCTGAAGAGACGAAAACACAAAAATCAATGGTACTCCAAAGTTTTCTCTTTTTATCGATATTTCAAAAGTCGATGGAAAACTCACAATTTTCAAATTTATTTCACAAGGAAAAGTTCGACGATAATCTCAAAGATTCACGAAAATAAAAGTTTTTGAATTATTATCAACGTTTCGTTGAGAAACGCCGAATTTTTTATTGCTGGTTCAATTTTTTTTGTCTATTTGACGAATTTTACGCGATTCTTTAAAATTTATCGAATCAATATATTTTGAACGAATTATTTAGCAGATTTTCTTGTAGAAAATAGCTTTTTGTACAAGTTTGATTAAAACTGACCTGATAGCCATCAATGCAATCGCATTTTCCGAGATAACAAGACCCGCGTCCGCTACACTCATTGGGACATGTACCAGAGACGCCTTCGGCTTCTGTGACGATGAGGGTCACTTTGTAAGACTGTAACTCGTCGTTATAGACAGAGAGGAACCAGCGGCCAGTATCGAGATACTGGAGAAGACTGACGTTGACCAGCATTTGCTCGGAAATGGTTCTCTTTACGAGGACATGCTGATAACCGAGTCTTTGCCGAGTGTCCGAGTTAACTTCGGCTTTCAAAGTTTTTGCTCCGTTCTCGCGTTCGTTGTGATCAGTCTCGTTGTTATTTGCTCTGGTATTTTTGTTTTGGTCGTAATGACGAGCAGAATCTTTCATAAAACTGACCGTATCGAGCTCGGCTTCCCTTTTCAATCTATGATCGACACGTCCACCCTTGACGAACTTGACAAAGTCATATTGAGTTACGCTCGGCGCGACATTACGTCTACCGTAAACGGCAAAGTTGGCCCCCCACGGTAACGTCAAATTCAGCCTTATGAACGCTGGCTGTTTGTTACGAAACTCTGAGTTCCAAAAGTGATAAGGCGGTATCACTGCCGAATGAGCTACATTGTATGCTTGAAGTTCCAAAACCGCTGGCCATTGTTGAGCCGACTGCTGTATCTGCGGGTCGCTCTGCTGCTCACCGGCGTTATTGTCCGACGAACTCGAATGCTCCGCCGTACTCGTTGGCAATGATTCTACCACGAAATATACACACGTTTTACTTCTACAAACTTTCATTCTCACCCCAAAATATTAACGCTATTTTTTGCCGCCACTCAGCGTGGGAGTAAATTCGATCAAAATCACATGAAAAAATCAGATCTCGAATTTACTGAGCGATTTACGTTCGCTCGATGCCTTGAGACTCTAGTTTTTTTCGCATTCAAGTTTCCCTGAGATTTTTAACGTATTTGACTTTCATTTGACTCGACTCACCTTCCGTTGGCAATTGGGTCGATATCGGATCGTGGACATGAGCATTTTCATGGGTCACAGCTTTGACGTCTTGGTCCAATATGCAATTGGTGCTGTCGATCGATCGCATCGAACTAACTGCTGAAAAAAAGCAAAACAAAAAGGGATTCTCGTGAGATACCTTCATCATAAATTATTCAAATACATCTTGATGCAAATGAGAAAAAAAAAATTCATCCAATGAAAAATGGAATTCTCGAGAGAACTATTCGCTGAACAGCTATTAAGTCGTTTTTTCTTACGATATCCGGTAGAAATGGTAAAACGAAAGTATCCTTCGTTATCCTAACCAGTAATGTGTGGTTGTACATTACGTTGAATGTTGGAACGTCAGAATACCAAAAAGATAAAATACATTTATGTGTGCATCTCTGTGTGTATGTGGCTGTGGGTGTATGTAACTGTGTGGATAGATACACAGGTATATATGTCGAATATCAATTTGAGGGTCGAACGGAGAGTGAGAATTTTTGGCTCGGGGGTGTAGCGAGCTTAGTGAAGCTTTCCTAACGGATATATAAATTCGACTGCGATATTCTCTCTCTCTCTCTCTCTCTCTCTCTCTCTCTGTAGCTACAATTTAACCGGACGAGTGAAGAACCAAAAGGGTGTGGAGAAAAGAGGAGGAAGAGGCGGAGGGAGGGGAACTTGGAAGAGGAAAAACCGCGCCGTAGACTCGCGCCTCGCGGCCTCGGGCCAAAAACGGAAGTCCGCGGGCATGAATCGTAGATCGTTGCCGCAGCCAATCTAAAGTACCATATACCAAGAGACCCTTAAACTCACCGTTGTAAATCAGAGCCTCCAGATCGAAACGTTAAATATTTACGTCTTTGTACACAGACACATGGAGATAAAATTATATGAAAAATGGCCATGGTACCGCAGTTTCCGCCGCTTCCAATCGACGCTGCGACGCGGTTTTATCGAAAAGCCAATCGATTTTTATTTTTCTATGGAAACTCGAAATCACGATGTTCCGAAATAATGATGGAAACTTGTCGCGTTCTCAGTTAATATTCCCTCAGAGCATCTGGAACTTATAACCGCGGATAATTTCGATGTATTTCTTGCCTGCGTCTATACATCGATATATTGTTTACTCATAATTCCATAATTGCGGTACTTGACAGCGAAATTATCTGGTTCAAGAGTTTTCAAAAACTTTCGTTCACGTCAGTGTTTTCCTTTACGGAAAATTGTTTAATTGATGCAGTTTTCGAAAAGTACCAATTGAAAATATAAAATAATGAAGCAACCAACTTTGTTCGTTTACTGGGCATCCCTATTTCGCAAGTGTACGAGCGAGTTTTCACGTCGCTCGAGTCTTATTTTTCTCTGTTTTTGAACGAGGAAATAACCGAGAAAAAGAAATGACAAAAGTCTAAAAAAGCGAGAGAAGGAAGGAGAAAAAGACAGAAAGGGAACGTGAATCCGGTGGTAAAAGTTCATACGACCATGATTTCCTCGTCTCTTTGTGCAAGCACAAGCTTTGAGAAGAAAAAGGACAAAGCGCGAGCGGTTGTCTGAATCGTTGCTGCCATTTCTACTGAAAGTGCAAGAAGTTCTCAGGCTGTTTACTCGAAGCGTGTGAGGTTTAAAACAAAAGTTCACGTTCGGACAGACTTCAGCGAATGTTTATTCATCATATCGTATTTTTAATTCATTTTATTTCTGTCGTTTCGTTGATTTTAAATGAAAAAATGGTTTTTCAAATTCCTGAGGATTGAGTTTCGCATGAAAATTCATTGAAGTATTATTTTTGTTTCGTTTGTAATGAAAACGTTCGATGAACCGATGGCAAACGGCAGACTTTTACTCTCGGCTATATTTGGTTTACGTACTAGAGCTTTTTGATAATTGAGAGCGAAAGCGTTGCACATGCGTCGCTTTGTATAAACATATGTAGGAATCTCTAGAGCATTTCGTGTATTCATCAATCGCGATATACGTCTATAGCTTTTGTGGATACTGTTTCATTCGTTGGGATGCATATTCCGGAATAAAAAGTGTAAAATAGCCCATTGAGCGTGACCCATGATTTATTTATTCCTCATTTATATAGCGTGATGAAAACTCGCCCTGTGATGTCGCGCGGATCGTATTATCAAAAGAAGAACCTTCTCGCAACGCAAATAATAATATATTTTTAATCGGTAGTCACATATGCGCTGATTCGCTGGTCATGAACGTCATGTTTCCTTTGGAATTCGATTCCGCGTTTAAAAGTCTCGTAATGTTGTTCGATGGGGCTCCTCACCCTCCGATTCCTTTCGAGATATTAATTGCCTTTCTAGCGTCTATACCATTGAAACGACCGGAGATAGGGCAAAAGTCCATAGAAGTAATCTTGAAGAGCATTCATTTTCCTACGAAAAAGCTTCATTGAGCGTTTCTCTATCTTCGGTAGTTTAGTCTGGAGAGCGTTTTGAAACGAGCACCTGCTTTGCGAGAGTCACGCGACGAAGGCAAACGGTTCTGCGAGGCTTTTCCACAAAAGATAGACCCGAATAATCATGGTTGAAATTAAAAATATTCGAAATTGAAAACGCACAATAGTTATTCATGTCGTAAATATGTGAACGAATGATTAGAATTGACAATGAATATTTTTTCACAAATTTCTTTTGTATCGTGAGCCTCATCACCATTTTTTTGCGCCAACGGATGGGGAAGGTTGTTCCATAAGCACGTACGATGGCAGGGCTTTTTTCGTGTTAATACGACGGAACGTGGCGAGAATATAGTCTAAGACTGCTTATTACAGAAACTCTTGAAGGGGTGAAATATCGAGAATGGGGAGAGGATGGTTTAAAAAGACATCGCGTACGATCAGCGAAAAAGCGAAACTTTTTCAATTATTTTCTCGCAGTTCGCGAGAAGGATAAGAGTATAGGCGCAGATGGGGCGGGGGGGGGGGGAGAAATGAGGCAAAATGGATGAGAGAAGACGCGTTCAGCCATCGGAGTTTTCGTACATCGATGGCAGAACTCAAATTCCTCTGATATATTTGAAGATTATCGAGTGGGATTATCCTCTTAATCCCGTCTAGCCGCCAGCCAGAGCTTTTGGTAGTTTGAGATGGGGAAATGAAGCTTCCGGAATGGAGAATATAGACGCCCGTGTTATCTGCACTATGTAGATCTGATTATCGATTTTTTTCTTTTCTCTAACATTGCTTTGCTCCACCTCCGATTATTTCATAGCACGTCACAAATCTACTGCCATTTTTTGTCGCTTCATTCTTCGTCACGTTAACGGCAAAAAAAAAAAAAACGAAAAAAAATGGACGAGTTTTCTCCGATTTTCAAGGAGCAAAAAAAATTTGAGCTGCCATTCCTCGTGACGATTTTGTAGAAAACTTTATTTGCCACGAGCTAGCCCATGCACTTTATCTCGGGATTGTATATCGCTAAATCCGTAAGAAAAATGAAAAACCGAAAAAAGTCTGAGAGTACCTCCAAAACTCGAGCGCGACACGATTTCGAGGGTTTCAGGAGTTGGAGTTTGTGGGTTAGTCCAGGACGCGCAGATCCGTCGCGATATATGCGCTTCAATGGCGCAAGGAATCGTAAAGAACGCGAAGGGGATTCGGTTCTTCGTCACGCCTGATGGAATTCGAATGATAAACTCATGTATATATATCGAAGCGAATATAAAACCCATACGTCGATACAGATAGGAAAGGCTTCCTGCTCCGATGTATTTACCGGACACATTGACAGCTCGTAGTGTATTTCGTTCGATCGTCCCGACCGTTTCCATTTTTTTTCTCAGAAATTGTTGCACGTGAATATGAAATACAATCCATCAATTATTTATTATTTAAAAAAATGCAATCCCGAGGAGCAATATCCCATCCATTGATCCATGCAGTAGGTGAAACAACTTCCGGTAAATAAAAGCCGTTACACTCGAGTCTTCCGTTTATTTTTTATTTCCTCTCTCGCTAGGTTTATTCGCATTTTTGTTTCCCTCGTGTACGACAGCTCGAGCACTCGGACCGGTCGCCACTCAACGAGAAGCAAACAGGCAGATTGAATTCCCGACTCGATTTACCGGAATGCAGGAATAACAGCTGCCAGCATTTCGGCTCGAGGTCTGTACGTACTCGACTTTACTACTGTAGTTAGTGTGCACGTCCACAAGCGTGTCCGGAACTTTATGTCCAAGATTTCACGCGTAAATACATCGAGAATAACTCGAAAATAAGCTTTTCCTCATTTTTAAGCGATAACGTTGGTTTCATGAGAAGCAACCGGTTCAGCACAGAATTATGCACTCCCCGGTGCATAATCCCGGTCCATCCGATCCGGGCGAGCTCGGAATGTAGCTTTTTGGATTCCGTAAGATTGCAACGGTGATTAGCAATGGGCTGTAATTTCATTTCCGGTACAGAATTTGAAAAAGACTAAAGAAATCTTCTTTCATATCCAGGCATTTGGTACAACTCGCTGAATGAGCTTTTCATCCCAAATATCCTCTTTCCCCCTCCCGCCCGTCCTACCCCGTCCCACTACCCGACGAATCTCATTTATTTCCTTTCTCCACGAGCAATTTTGTGGACCTTGACCGTTGCGAAGGATCCGGATAAATATTCGGCCGTAAGATCTTCGAGACACGCGCCGAATACTAAATTCGTATCTTCTCCTTCGCTCTCTCATTCTTCTCCTCGACCCCCTCTCACCCACGTCCATCGGACGAATCCATCCCTCTTGATGGATTTGCCTGTCTACCTGTTTATATTATACTTAGCTCGAAGATGAATTGGCTCGTAGTGCAAACAAAATTATATAGCCCGCGAAATTGGATCTTTTAATAGAACCTAAGCTTTTTTCCATACAAGCAAGTATCGTCTGAAATTTCATCTTTTAGATAAACCGATATATTGATTGCATTTTTTATGACAATTACTTTAGTTAATGCCAAAAACAATATTTATCGTATAAACGTAAAATAAAAGCTGGAACGTTTATGCGAATGTTATACCGACGCATCGATCTATGGTTTTGGCAATGAATTCCAAGGTAATTTGACCGCTTAACTCCCAGCGATTTTATCAAATGGTTTGGTTATTATATCGCCATAAAATGATCCATTAGGAAATTGGGGCTGTGAGCCCTCCGCACCTCCCAGCTCAGAGGAGCCTCAGAACTCATAAAACGCCAAAAGGAACATTAACAGAAAAGCGGGAGATAATGGGGATTTAAAATGATGGGCTCAGCTCGAAAAACGTGACGAGAATTTAGGAATTTCGAAAAATTGGAAAAGATGATATCATAATGTGACTTTGATCAAAAGTTAATGGCTAACGTATGTGAAAAACTATCTTGGAGTTTGAATGGCGAGCAGCGATGAACCTGTCGGAGCAGTCTGTCGATGCACTCTCCAAACTCCTCGTTCCAGCGATTTTTCTTTTTGTTTGTTTGTTTGTTTGTTTGTTTTTTTTTTTTTTTTTTTTTTTTTCAAGTTTCATTCCTTTTTTTTCACTTGGTGTCTGGCGATTCTTGGACTTATATCGACAGGAACGAGGACGTAGGTACAACTGGCGAGGCGTAACGATTATCGGTCCGTGTGCCTATATCTTTCCGATTTCTCGTGTGTATCCACTTTGAGAATCCCTCGTGAATTCCCCCTTCTGCCTGTTTCCCATTGAGCACAGTAACTACAGAATTGACGCTCTGTCTCCTGTCCGGATCGAAAACACTCGACTGTATATTTATTTCGTTCAATCCAGCAGTCTACGAGCCACATGGGCTTCGGACTCGGTGTTTCTTTTTCCTGTTCTCTCAAGAAACAGCGCATGAGAGGAGGCGATACGATTTATCGGACAAAAGCGACAAACGGTGAAAAAAAACAACAACAACAAAAAAAAAAGAAGTTTTCACGTGGTATCGAATTTACCCAAACATTTTCTGTCTCGATTCCGTTGTTGGTTTTGTTAAACAATTCTTCGACAACTGCCGATTCTATGCTCGCAGGTTAAGTTCGAATGATTCCAAGCTCGAGCTCAAATGCCATTGCGATTGTTATGGGCCATTTATTTTCTCATGTATTGGAACATTTATAATGTAGGCGAAGCAATCATTAAGATGTTCAGCGTCATTAGCGAGCGAGAATCTCGTTAGAGCTGAGCAATTTTTCGGCTCATCGAACTCGCGCCAATTTCTCTTCTCTGGCTCTTTCCTTTCGAGTAAGTAGATCGGGGGCGTATAGTATACTTAAAACGATACACAACTTGATTCGTCAGATCAACGTTATGTTCGAGTATACAGATTAATTTTCACGCTTGTATGCGCCGATCATTATTTATGGCTCAATTTGAAATGCAAATATTTTGAACGTTGAAAATCGCGTTATCGATAATTCGCATTCACGTCAAATTTATCGGAAAAACTCAGTAATGATAACAAACTTACCAGCGAGATAAGCGAGGATCGCAGTTAGCGCGACAGCGAGTAGAATCAACCCGACGGAGAAACATTTCCACGAGCATCTGTGCTGACATCGTTTGTCGATGTGAAAACGGGACGGTGAGTATGGCGAATAATGGGGTACGACTGCAGCTTGGAGAGGGAAGCCAGGCATTACTCGGGCTTGACCTGGAACACCGGTGACCCCGGTACCCCCGTTGCCGGTCCCTATCCCACTGCCCAGAGACCCAAGTGTCCCTTGTTGTTGCGAGGGTGGCATTCTGTAATCATTAAAAGTAATCAACCATTGATTAACGATTTCAAAATAAAACAAAGTCCAATTTTTCATTCACAAGCTCAAATCAATGAACTCAATAATTTTTCTTGATTATCCGGACCGCGTACGTGTCCAAATATAAAGTCGAAGATACGCGTGGTCGAGACGGAGGAGAGGAGAAAAAAAAAAGTAGCAAAATAAAAATATCGACTCTCATATTCCTGAGATGAGCTTGAGTCGAGTCCAAACGTGTCACATTAATCGAAGAGGGTTGGAACGTGAAAGGGGAGCTAGGTATGAAAGATCGGAGAGGCAGGCATGAGCGGGGAAGAGTTTGTGTTGGACTACCGGGTACGTCGACCCGTGTCACTCGTTTTTATCATCGTCATCGGCGATATGTATTTATGGTCAGAGTCTCCCGCAATATCAACGCGTTTGCACATACACACACACACACATATGATATAGTTATTGCTACCGATGCGAAGAAAAACACGTGGGTGTTGACTAACGGGTTGACGAGGTGGGAGTTACATGGTGTCAAGAAAATGAAAGGGGCAGAGTGAAAAACAACAAAGTTTTAATGCCTCTCGGGCTGTTGATGGCACAGAGATTAGATTTTTATTGCCAACTCGGCAAAATTTGTATCGTTAAATAATAACTACTACTCGCACAACTATGATCATATGGGTGACGATAAATCCTTAATTAAATATAGTACTGTTGTTTATGAGCAAAACTCCAATATGAGAGAATATTCGATAAAAATAAAGATTCAATCAAACGCGTTTGGGATGATGATGAAAAACGGAAGCGAGAAAATGTCCAGGGAACAAAGTTAATCGTCAGATCGTAGAGGATTAATTCGTCATGGATTGTTAGGCTCATCACGATACACGGCATTACATTCACATTCCGATGAGTCTATGCAAGTGACAAAGAGCCAACGTTTTGGACAAAATACTCTGGAGTCTTTTACCCGCAAAAGCTTTTCCCGGTCGAACGCCCCAAAATTCCATTATGATAACTCTTGCGTGAAGAGAAATATTTAGGGTAGAACATGCGCGGGTCTCAACCCTGCGCTCACTCTCTCTCTCTCTCTCTCTCTCTCTCTCTCTCTCTCTTTTTCGTTATAACGATCGCACTTCCTCCGAAAATGAGCCACGAAAACCTTTAGGGAAAGAGAATGGGCTTTACCGCGGAGAAAACACGGGGCCGCGTGAGTGATATCCGCCGTCTGAGGATAACCGTTAGGAAAAGCTAACAATGTCTTTGGTCAATATTGAATGTATGCCACTTCGGCTAGTCCGTTATATAATAGGAGGTGCGAGATATACAAGGGATGAAAGCTTCACGAGATGAGTGAGCTTTACCACGCGTTTTGGGGCTTTCGGACTAATAACAAATTTTAATAATAATTTCATAATCAATAAAAATACAACTTTTTTTATTTGTTTATTATTGGACGTTACATTTTCGAAATTCTTCGAATATAATGAATTTTATGTTCGCCCTTTAAATTACAGATTGATGACGAACTTTCAAAGTCGCAAATGTAACTGGCGATTTTTTTAAAATTTCCTTATTGTATTACGGAAATAATGTAAATCAACGACGATAAGATTGTGCAGCTCGTAGTGTCTTCTCAAATTAAGAAGCTCATTAGGTCAATCAATCAGCGAGGAGTCGCGAATTTCTGGGACCAAGTACAAAAGTATAGCGCGAAAGGAATTATTCACACTTTCCAGCCCGGACGGTCGCGATCTAACGAGAAAGAAAGAGAAAAATGGAGAGGGCGGAGAGGAGAGCTTGATGAGAGAAATAAAAGAAAGAGAGAGAGAAGAAGATGTTAAGACCATGGAGCGCGGCACTGGCCAATAAATAACTTTTTCCTCAGGGATCATTAAGTTAAGAACAGAGAGACCGGCGTGGCAGAAATTAATTCACTAAAGGAGTATCGGGTCGCCCAGGGGTGTTCTCGTCGTTTTCAACGACCTCATCTTTTCTCCCTTTTCTCTTTCTCCTTCATCTTAACTTTGCATATACATATATATGTATTTTTTCTATGTTGGCAAAGAGATTCGTATGAAGAAGTCTAATGGCTAAATAATGGAGCCTTTTTTTCATCCTTTTTCAAGGACGTACCGAAAAAAGTAAATGGTCGTCAGTTACAGTGTACGATAGGATTTATATTCGAAGATTAGTGCGCACACTGCGTCTCCCTCGCTCGCTCGATTATAAAATTCTCTCTTAGCTCCCTTCGCCAGAATCAAATTTTTATGAATTTGTTAACGCGTCGAGAGGAACAGAAAATTCCTCACGTTTCCCAGAAGAACCAACTTGCATTTTTTATATATACGGACACACGGTGTGCGTATTTTTATATGTATGCGCGCAGGTGATATCACAGCGAGGGCTGCGTTTTACTCTCGTCGATGGAATAATACCCGATCGAGTTGGATCCCTCGTACGTGCTACGACCACGTAATAAGTATCTTTTCTCTTCACTCACGCCTTACACGTGCATTTCATATCGAACACAAATTCTCAGTTTTCCTTTTCTTCCTCACTCCGTATTGTGGGTGGGTGGTCTCTCTATGTTCAGAAAGACAGAATAGGCATTGTGACAAATTTTTAAATCCTCGAGGATGACAGGAAATCGTTGATACCGAAAAATTAATGAAAATTTCACTATTTTTTGGATCATTACGTTTTCGAGATATTTAGAGAACGTTTTTCCAATTAATTTGATTTTTCTTATTCTCAGGATTCAATTTTTTTCTATCAACATTATTGAATAAAAAAATAAAATAAGAGAATCGGTTACACGTTGAGAAATCTCGTCATAAGTATTTGCCATTGGCACTTTGTTCAATTGAACGAGCAATAGCGATCACGAGATTCCGCTATGCATGTCCTTCATTTTTTTTGTTCTCCATATTTAATGGTAATCGTGATACCAAAGAGACTAATCGAGCTTTAATGCACGCGATGAAGTGCGCAATGCTCTGGAGTGCACGCAGCCATCTCGAGGAGCATATAATAATTGTCGGCTATTCATTTTTTTAACATCGCTTACGCGCGTCGTTTGTTCGGTTGTGCTTGTACAAGCTGTACATCTTATCATTAACAGGGTGTTCAGAAAATCGTATGAGATCGGGGAATGGTTCTACGTTGAAATTGCTCGATTAAAAAATGAAAAAATACTTTTTTTCTTACCCGGAAGAATATTGCACATTGTGAACTCTCAAATGAATCCGAGCATTATGATCGTATTGTCAATTAAACGCACCGGAACATCCATATCAAAAAGCGGAACGCGCGCAATCGACAAAGTGCAAAATTCAACGTTGCACATCTCTCAGCCAATAAAATCTGTATATTCGATGAACGGACTTTTTATTCGCTCCCGTTCATTCCGACGCGTACGCTAAATTCCTTTTTTTACTTTTTTTTTGTTCACTCAACCATTTTGTTCGAGAGGATAAAGAGCGCCCTAGTCGCGAACTGTAAAACGTTCAATTGGCTCACGCACGTAGAGGCAAAGAAAATTGAATGGCAATTGGTAATGACGTTAAACCGAAATAGCGTTATATGTATAAGGTTGTCTCTCGGTTCATACAGAGAGCATCACAGAAGCCCGATCAGCATTTTTCAGGATAAATTCCGATTGTTTAATTTCAAAGAGAAAAGCCATTGAACACTTTTCAGCTTCAAAATAAATAATTAGCCCATTTGTTCGCATCGCTGCGGCTTTGATTAGCGACCTTCAATTACTAATTATTTCGATAACGCTGCATCGGACGAAAAACCTATTCCCGTGTATTTTTCCAAATTCCTGCAGGTCTCCCGTCCTCGAAAGATCACTCAGTGATTTTTCGGACACCCGTCGTCTGTAGCAAATACTTTATAGATATATATGCTAAATAGTATACAGTGTAGCATTTCGTGTCGTTGATTCGTTCAGGCGTATACAGTCCCGAGCGTCGGCTGAGTGGAAGATTGGACTGGTCCACGACGCGTTGCAGATATCCGAGCGTGTGATCCAATTACAACTGTGACGAATGTACGGCGAGAGAAAGAGACAGGGAGAGAGCGAGAGAGAAAAAGGATAGAAAAGGGATGAACGCGATGCGTAGTGCCCTGGCATTCTACGAGAGCGAGAGAGAGAGAGAGAGAGAGAGCGACAGAAAGAGCGAGAACGAGAGAGATTGTAGACTTGCCCAATTCGTGAATACATCAAACGAACGTCATCCGCCTCCTCTCATTTGAAACTGCAATATACAAGCTTGTACAGTTATGCGAATACGAGCATCGGTCTCTGGCGTAGGGAGTGGCCCTTCGTTATCTCATAAAGGCGAAAAAGGATTTCTACGAACCGCAGACACCGATGCTTGTTAAGGGGGGGGGGTAAGGTTTTTTCGGTAATGAAAAACCATATTTTTAAGTATTTTTTCGGCAATACAGATGGCGTTAGTTTATTCAATCAATCCATATATGAAATGTAATATTTAAACAATATTTTCCTAAATTTTCATTGCAAAATATGAAAAATTGAGCGACCGACAGTGAATCTCCGAAGGCGCGACTCATGCCTTAACTCATTATTTTCTCCCTTTCTCCCCATACAGCTGATTGTTTTCCTTTCAATTCAACAATACGATGAATTCACCGATTGAATCCTTTTGTATGGGATAAAAGTCAAAAGCGAAGTACCGGTGTTATTGGCTTGATACCTCCCAAGGTTACAATTTTAATCACACACTATTTCATCCTTACAAAGACCGGATGCTTCTCCTTTCGTATTGCATTTCGAGCAAAAGATGGGACTGAAGAAATTTGAGATATTTGAATTTCAAGTGATACACGAGCATGAATAGGATCTCATTTTGTCGTCCCCCTTCTCGCGTATACACCTTTCCGTAAGATATATTGGATCTTTGAGAAAAGGACCCTTTCATCCGTCTTTTTCTCTTACTTTGGCTCTCCGAGTCAAGGTATTCGATAGCTTCTTTTTTTTCCACCGAACACGTGTATACCGAATACGAGACGTTCGTCACCCTTTCTCTCATCTTTTCGTACATGTATATCGCTGTATATACATGCATATTTTTTTAACTTTGTTCAAAGGCACCGTCGAGGCATCATCGACTTTGGTATTACAGATCTACTGACCTGAAGGTCTGTAGAAGAGGAAAAGACGAGGAATAAGAACAGAGAAACGTTTCGAGAATCATTAATAAGTCTAGGAACGAGGAAGTTGAGGTTTCGAGGAATTAGACGCATTAGATAAATCTACGACGTACAGATTTCATTGGAAAAAATATATTTTTGCCGTTTTGACAATCAGAAGGATGTATTTCAAACGATTAGACGCTTAAAATGAGAGGCGAGTGTGGTCTTTTTAGAATTTGAAAGGATGTTGTATTAATTTACATGTTAGGGAGATTCGCTCACTGAGTCCCGGAGAGGTTTCCTCTTTCACGATTCTCTCTTCGTATCCCGTGAGCGTAATTACATCGCGAACAAGCTTGATATCTGATATCCTCGCAAATATATTCAGCTAGGATGTACACCGCCAAGGGAAGGTTTGCAGAGAACTACTCGTCTCTTTCCCTTTTCCTTCCTTTGTTCACTCTCCCCCTGTTTATCTTTTGCTTTCATTTTTCTCTTTCCACTGCTTTCCATTCGTTCCCCTCTCTCTATCACACCCTCCACTACTCTCTTTCCTCTTTTCGTTTTTTCCTTCTTATATTTCATGCCTGCCTTGTCTCTCTTTCTCTTTTCCATTCGTTACTCCTATTCTCATTTAATATAACCAATTCGTCGCGCTTTTTTTTCCTTTTTTTCCTATTCTCTCCTTCCCTCCCTTTTTCTCTTTATCTTCCCGGACTCTTCTCTTCGTTCCTCTCCTCCTTTGCTTCCAATTCTCCCGTCCTATTCTCACTCTCTATCGCTCTATACTACGAAGTTGAAATTAATTATAATAATTATTCAAATACCTTCACCCGAGCGCTCGAACTGCCGACACAGTATTTTCGCGGCCTCGAGAGAATGAGAGGAATAATATATTTTATGGATACGTATGTATACTTGTAGCAGGATGAACAGGATAGGGAGAGAGTGAGTTTCACTCTGGCTCTTTGTGCCCTCGGCTCCTCTGCTCATCCGCCATTATGTCCATTCTCGTTCAATCTTTTCCATTATATAGATATTCTTTCTATACGTGCTACCCAAGCAGCATTGACTATTCTACGCATACATTTTTTTGCCTGCGCAGCTTCGAGGGAACTGGAAATTTCGACTCAATTGTCAAAAAACTTGTGTTTGAAAACGCGATAAATCAGTTAACGCACATTTTTCCTGTAACTTTTGTCAATCCGAGCCTCTTTTTAAATCATGAATATCGCGCACACACCCGAAATAATTTTCCATCGTTATTAATCTGGAGAATGCTTACTTTATGCAGGCAATAAAAAGATAAAGCAAGAAAAAGAACTGCGAAAAATGTTGAGGTTATTTTTCGTTATTGGTAACGAGAGTCAAAACTCGACTGAGTTTTCGTCTCGCGGAAATGGATACACATGGACGAGCTCTTGTTACAGTGTGCGACCCCCTGCGCTGCGCCACGAGTTAAATGAGAATATGCCCGTCGTCGTACAGTCGTAACGCAGTTGCAAAAGGCGTTATAAAATTTGACACCAAGCAGCTGCGGTACGTGTCTGCGTCATTTATACATATATACGACCTCTATGTATATACGGAGCCAAAAAAAAAAAACACTGGAATACTGTGCACTGCGAGAATCTTGCCATTTCCAGCTCTAAAACGCTATTTTTCTATTAAAAATAAAACACCTAACGAGGCAACTTATCTCTCTCGATTTTGTGGAGAATTTTCCCGTATCGCGGCCTATCGGGGTTTTGTCGTATATTTCAAATTTATAGTTCCATTATGTGCACGATTGTTTTATGGAAAAAGGGGAATGTGAGAAAGATTATGAGAATTTTGAGAGGTAGAATTTTCAAAGGACACAGTTTTGAATTTGAATTGCTTGAATTTCGCTTTTGAATTTATCCAACGAAATGTACATTTTTTTATGGGGGTTGACGAAATAGCAGGAATCATGCGACGAAGTATGAGTTCCGGTTTGCTTAGGGAACCATTGCAGCGTATGAGTCACAGGAAGTGGAGAAAACTATACAAATTTCTATAGCCGTAAGGGATTGATTCGCTTTGCATGAACAATTTCTATTTATTTTAGTCTCGTATTTTATTGCGATTTATCGATAAAAATAGTTTTATGTCGCGCACAAGATTGTCAAAAGTAAAGGAGAGAATATTTCTCTATCTGCGATTCGCTTCCTCCTCCGCTCGCTCTGACTTTCTTTATGAATTTTGGTCCGTCTACCCTCATCGATTTTGATAGGTTTTTACTCCTCGGAGGCAACGAATCAGCGGAGATTCCTCGATCTCCTGGTTCTATTTGAAATCCAATGAGACCCGCGGGACTGCTCGATTCCCTACCCTGCTCGCGCGAAAACTACGTGATGGGAATATCACTCTCGCCTTCTTCCAACGCTTTGTACAAATGCGAGCTTATATATGTATATACAAGATACATATGTAATAAATAAACTTATACACATGTCGACGATATTAGGGGGAGGGGGCTGAAATATACGAGCATCGACTCAATATGACAAGGGTTGAAAAACGAGGATGAAATAATGCTGTTTCTTTTGTCACACGATCCTCGTTGATTACGACTTCGGGAATAATTCTAATTTCATTTTAATCAGCAACGGAAAATTTATAATAAAAAATACCCTCCAAACTTTATTTTTATTCAGAAAAATTCAAACTTAAGCGTTAGCGAACGGAATTCCGAAAAGAAAAAAAAAAAGAACAATGGAGGGCTGAGGAAATTGGATACAAGGTTGGAAATATGAAGATAAAGGATCGCGTCACGGGCAGCAGGCAGGGCGAAAAGAAAAAGGATCCATTATATCTGTATAACAAAACATATGTATAGAGAGCGCGTAGACGTGGATAGGTGGATCAAGAAAATAGGAAAAATGAGAGAAGAATGAATCTCCTAATAAATGTATGCATATTTCTATCTCTATATTCGTTATTTCTTCAGGTTTCTCATCCCCGAAACTTTTCGATTTTTCCTCTCCTTCGCTTTCATTTTATCTTTTTCCCTCTCTCTCTTGCTCTTCTCCTTTCTTTTTCATTCTCCGTAGCTATTTTTCGTGAGAAAAATATCGCTTGTGCGCGAGGTACGAGCTTGCAGAGGCTCCGACGTTGCCTTCTCTTATTTCAGTTCTTTATTGCGGACGATCGGAATTGAATAATGCAATGGACGCGAGCGAACGCAAGGAGCCTTCGTGGCTCGTGCCAGTCGAAGCAATTCGCCTTCCCATATAAATACATCTATATGCATCTATATTATGTATTATATGTTTATATCGATATGTATATATATGTACGTTAGATAAGGCGTCGCGGGCTGAGTCCTTGCGCTATTTCTCATATGTACAAAGATATAGATTATGTATAGGTATATAACGTGCTATATATATGTTCAACTGGATCTTTCGTTGTCTATTGCTCGCTAGAGTTTAGTACAAAAGAGTAAGTTGTGGGAGACGGAGACAACAAAGGAATTACACGCGAACAATCTTTCCTTGCGGATCGATCGGGTAGAAAAAAAGGAGTAAGGAAAAAGTGGCATTTTGTTATGAGAATGTTGCCTTTAAATGACGATATTCATATAAAATGAATAATTTTGAGCATTTTTTCAAATTCCACTCGTGTTAACGTATACAGTCAACAAATTGGTGCAGAATATTACAAAAAATATATTATTCGGGTCTCGGAAAATCGGGATTCTCAAAGGATTCGGCACGATTTCCTCAACACATTTTCTTCACGAAACGTTACGGACATGAAAAGAGTGGAAAAAAAGAAGACTAGACACAAGTAAACTGGTTAGAAGGAAATAAAAAATTGAGGATGAGTCGCATGAGTGAGCCCAACGACGAAAGAATTGAAGGAACGGAGAAAGAAGAATAGGGAAGAAAATAGAGATATATAGAAATTGTATGAAAAGAGCGAGAAAATCTACCGAGTGATTTCGATATACGTGCGGATTCACGGATGATCGTGCAACTCGGGCACGCTGGACGGAATCCGAAATTTCCTGGAGCGTACGTTCTCGTACACGACAATTGTATTTCGATAAGTATAACCGTTCACATGAACATACAATCTCGTATATGTTTACATATGTTGTCGTCAAAGTTTTCGAACGTTAGACTATCGCCAAGATTTCGGAGTGTTGCGAGGCAAAAGAATTGTATTCATATTTTTTCCTTGCGCTGACGAGATAATTGATTTTATTAATAAATAATAGTGACCTCTGCATTCAATGTACGAAATATCCGAGAGGCATGGCCACCATGAGTTGCCACTAATTAATAAAATTCTCATCAACCGAGCAGGAAATAATTGATGAGTTTTTCGTTCGGAAGGTCAAAATATCACATTTAAAAAAATTAAATGTCCTGCTCATCGATTAACGTGAATTCGGAATTTCACCGATGGATCCACGCCAATCGGACGCTTGACCGAGTAACCTCAATACGTCATTTACACCTCGGGTCATTGACATTACTAATATTATGTACGATATAGGCAACCGGTACTGCTCAGTGACCTGCTTTTTGTGCCACTCGTTAACTAGTCGCAAGGGGCGACTAATAAACCCCTGACACCGGAAATTCTCGGGGGAAACGTGCTCTTTAGATAGCAAACGAGTTAAAAGAGCTCTGCTCCTACCGAAGGACCAAGGGACGATGATAACGTCTGAAATAGCGAATGACGGAAAACGCGAAAAAGTCTTTGAGGACTTGAGGGATCGAGATGGACGGGAAGAGCAAGAGAGAGGGAGAGAGAAGGGGAAGTGTAATAAGATATAGTACAGTAGAAATGTTGTTAGAAATTCTTGTCACGTTCTCTCGTCTCGTGGCACACAGCCTGAGTCTCCGCTAAGGAACGACACGTGGTCCGGTGTAATGTAGACTCCCATCTTGGGTGAGCATATTACGGTTACTATGTATATAGACTGTACGGACCCCACAAGGATTATTACGAAACTCAGCGCAGACTTGGTTATTTGGCAATCGTGGGGTATATAATTTCCTTCCCTAATGGATCATGTCATTAACTCTCGACGATTGCTCGTAAATATACCCAGTTATGTAATGTAACGAAGAGCTCTATTAGCAACAACGCTCTGCCGATTTGGTGGTTCGACGCTATAGAAGGAACTCTAGAGCGTGCAGAGGTGGGCCATCGGTCCGTATGAGGCTCGTCGCCGACCATCACTTTTTTCTCCACAAATGTTCATTAACAAGAAGAAACCATAAACATTTTTTTTCTTATGAAAAAAAAAAAAAAATACTGGCTGTTTCAAATTTATACCGTTCGACGGACGCTTTTTTCTTCAAAAACCTCACACTTCGGCCGTTTATCTCCGCTGCCTCTCGGCAAAATGTGATAATATAACCGGGACGAGTTTAGCTTTCAGCAAAGTGTGAGAAGTGACACTGTGCCGAAGGAGATCGCAACTCTAAGGCAAACTTTGGGAAGGAGAAAAAGAAGGGGGAAAAAAATGAGGCTCGTATATGTATCATATCGTAGAAAAGGTCACTATGGAGAAAAGTTTGGTGGCGTTCGATCATCCCGCCGGATATCGCTGTCCTATCTTAACAGAATGGCGGTCCCACGAAGAAGGCCATTGGACTCGCCACACCTAAAAAAAATTAACTACCGCACAGGCTTCGAGTAAAAGGGAGTTTGAAAAGTGAGAAGAAGCAAACGCGACGAGGGAGAGATGAAAAGAGATGAGAGTTGAGAACCTCCCTCGGATGAGACTGGGCCCACGTGAGGGCTAGAATATTACACCACGTGTGAATGTAATAAGATTGCGCGCGTGACGACAATGCAAAAATTTCTACCGTTTTCCGACTTTCTTTCCCAGACTTTTCCTTTTCCCATGAGAGAATAAAGCCTCAGCCGAAAACTCTGCCAAATCCGAGGAAAAGAGACCAACTAAATATGTACGCTGTTGTTGTGTCTTTAAGAATGAGGCAGTGTTGATCAAACTTGCCTTCTTTTTTACTCCATTATTCTCTTCCCTCGTTTTATCTTTTGCGTAAGACCAATAAAAAATAAACGCTTTGGAAAAAGTAATATCGCCCCTCTCCTCATTGTTTTTCATACATTTCTTCAGTAGGTCTATGTCCTATATAATTATCATGGATACAGTCGACTAGGAAAATATTTTTCAATTATACAAAAGTCCGGTCAAAATTGATTGATCTCTAATAATCTCGCCGAAGGGGAACAATTTTATTAACAATTTCATGAGTCTGTATGCGCGTTCGACGTTTTCTCAATTTCTGAATGCAATGCCAACTTTCGCGATGAATCGTGGCATGCAGCCTTCCATTGGGGTCCCTAAGTTTTGTCATCTATGGGGAGATACGTGGTTGAAAAAAAGAAAAAGGAAAACTGAAAGTGAACGAGTGTTCGCGAGCGAGGGAAGATGATGAAGGAGAAGGGGAAAGAACAAGCTCGCTGGATGTAGATGGATGTAGACATATATGTATGATTGTGTGCGAGAGTAATATATATATTTAGAAGGAACGAGATACGGAAGGGTCGTCGGCGTTCTTTGATATTTTCCACCCGGAAGGGAAAAGTTTTTCCAGCGGAAAAAGACTTTCTCGCCTGTCTCGAGTCTCTCATTTCGCTCCAAGGTCTTTCATCACCTTCTCGCAACTCTCGATCACTGTTTCACCGAGAAAAAAATCCTCAGCGCCTTTAAATTCCCCGACAATGTGCACCAACTCTCCGAAAACGTTTTTCGATCCTTTTGTATTGGCAGGACCTTCTTGTGCAGGTCAAAACTTAATGTTTCACCGAGACCCTCAACATCCAAGAGGAAATTCGTTTTCACCATTTTTCTCACAAATGTATCGTTGACGAGGTAAAGAAAACTCGATGCTAAACAACTTGCTGCACTATCTGCGAATAAGAAATGCCCGAGGACTTTTTCGCGTAGAATTTTTCAACTCAACCGACAGCCAGTACCTCAGGGTCGAGTTTGGACATGGAAATTGAAATATTGGTCGAGAAAATATGTAAATTCACGAAGCTGGAGCGAATTATGTTGAGGATTAAGACGTTTCTTCTCAGCACATTTCTTTCTCATAGAATCAACTCATGAGGGTTACAAATGTCTGTTTTTCGTCGCTCGATAAGTCTGACCGAGCGAGTACAGAATAGTGGAATTTTCTTAAGCCTCATTAAATTTCATCTCACATACTTCATCGCTTCATTATCTCCGTTTTTTTTCTCGTAGTATTCATTTTTCACTTGACATGTTTCTTACTGCTTTACGAGAATAGATGTGAATCTGGAGTTTAAAATATCCGGTTATTCGAATGCGTACACCTTCATTTCGTATTCATATGTCGTCACTGGATTATGCTAATAATAATGGTGATGATGATAATCGTGTTTTCGTTGCTTGCTCGTGCATCCGGAGCCAGAAAAAGAAAGCAGTCTTGGTATTTTCTTTTTCTGAGAAAAGAGGCACGATCTTAGTACATGTTCTCAGACGATGCTGTCCCTGATGCAAGCATTAAAATACAAATTTCTCAAGCTTATGGATTCGCACGCCAACATTTATTCCGACAGTAATCTCGTTACTTTTGTCATAAAATATTCAGACTAGAAAACCAAAATGAAATGGTAGAAACGAGCTAGCAAAATTGATCGAAATTTCAAATTCGATAAAATCGTGGTTGAATAGAAGAAAAAAAGAAGAAAAAATCGAAAGAAGCGTCATTCTCGTAAATTGACGATGACACCTCGATGAAATCACGCTGCATCGGGTCAGAGGCCGTTGACCATTCATTTTATACGCGGTGCTCGAGATGTTACGTGAGCGGCCATTTTTATTGTACCAAAGTATAAAGATACGTGTATGGTGCGGTGAGTTGAGTGAGTAAAAGAGGGTCCCTGGAACGTGCTGCACTAAAGATATATAAGACATAAATATATGTACGTATATATATGTACATATATATATATATATATATACATAGCTCATGAGAACGACCACTGGATTTGGAGTCAACCTGCAGTGCAGCCCAACGTAACCTGCTCTAGTAAATCTAATCTACTGACAGGAAGCAGGAGGAAGGGTCACGATTGTCCATTGCATTATATATGTCTCGTCCTCATGATGCTCTTTTTCTCTCTTTCTTGAGCTACTCGCAACTTCCTAAGACCAAATCTACCCTAAAAAAAAAAATCTATATATATCCTACATAAAAGTTGAAATAGCTAGGAAAAGAGTCTCTTAGATTCGGGTGCTGAACTTTTGTCGTCGTCGCCAAAGCTCATCTCGTCTGTCCTTTTCCAGCCACGAACAAGTTCCTCTTTTATTTTTGGCTTTTCTCCTCCCCAGAGGTCCGAAATGTTGACGGATCCTCGGACAACTACCGAGCTGACCCGAAGAGAAAATTCTCTTTCGCCAAAGGGTCTAACTTCGTCATCTCAAGTCGAATTTACCGAGGACTATTTCATACTTGATGACGACGAAAACTACTCCTGGCTTGCGAGAAGAAAAAGGAAAAGAGCAGCTTAAAGTGTGAATTTTCTCCTCATTTTATTTTCACCACAGTTTTCTCTCTCCTCTTATTTCATCATTGATTTTTCATTCGCTATATTACTCGTCCTCACTTGAGGATCAATGATTTCAATTCGGGCTATTTTTTAAGTGGATTTTCCCTTTTATTTCCATTTCATTCAGGTCACGATGCTCTGCTTATTACCACTTATAAATCTTATTAATAATTTTGTATTTTATCGACCTGTCAGAGTTCAAAAGCTGCTTCAGGTTCCAGGCATTAATAGATTCGATGAAATATTATCAATTTGCTGAGAACTTTACAGTATTCTCTCATCCACCCAAAATACAGTTGAGCTGTAGGTCGGAAATTATTCAATCGATTACGAAGAGTTTCGCTGCAAGACTAAAAACGTATACAGTTGGAAAAAACGGTAGCAAACTTGAGGAAATCTTGAATGTAATCACGTAATTCGACGCTGTCGTGAACAAGACACGGTGATTTATTTTGAACCGATAACATTAAGATCTTTCTCTCAATTCTGACAAATTTGAGCATGGAAATTCTCGAATCACTCCACAACTTCTATTTTTCATTACGATGAGTTTCAATGCGTCGGGAATAGTTTAATTCAATTAGTTTGAAAAAGCACAAAAATGTATTTTCTAGCTATTTGAACTTTCGAGGATATGAAATTGAATTCGTCGTTCATTAATTTGTATAATTCACTGATTCATCAATCGTAAGCACAAACTGAAGAGAAAACAGATCGATTTTTCGAAAAATTAACAGTCAACATTAAAGCGAAAGCAATCAATCCAAATTCATTGACGATTGCTTGAAAATTAAACTCGTACGTTTTCCTCTGCGATTACAAACATAACGAGGTCATCAGGATATCACAGCCGAATATATTTATATACATGTATGAAAATATTTGCTGATAGAGTTTCGTTTCAGTGCACGTTTTCCAACCGCCCTCCGAACTCAGGATTTCCAATGATTTTCATTTAATTGAATATCGAATCAAAATTGTTGTGTTCGGATAAAATAAACTCATGTACATAAATATTTGTGTGCGAATGCGTAGCATCGAAATCAACTCATATGATATTATATTCCTCGTCGTATGGCCGCTATATTCTCGAACAAACAAACTATATTGGGACTCAAAAACAAGAAACGAGATCTTGGAATCCTTGAAAAAGTTCGTCTTATCGATTCACGAATCATAATCAAGTTCTCAATAGCGGGCAAGAGTGAATGTGAAACATTTGACAGGCCAGAGAAAGTTGGGTTCCCGTTAAAGCGAACGGAATAGTTCAAGGGGTCAGGTGATAACTCTTATGGAAGCTTATCATGAGATTTTTCAACGACGATTGACAGCTATATCGTTTTTTTAGGTACAGGCTCTCTCTCTCCTTCTCTCTCTCTTTGGCCTACATTTTCACAATGGTTCGTTATTATTGTCTGCTAAAGTGGTTGTGAAACGACATGGTGGCGGTCCATAAGTTGCTATTGTACCAGAGAATAGAGAACGAGCGAGAAAAGGACACTTTTTGACAGAATCTACAAGGATCGGGGCGCACAACAAATAACGAGAATGAAACGAGAAAAAAATGAGAGGGAGAAATAAAAAGGGAGAGAGAGAAAGGAGAGGGGGAGATGGTGGAAAGCCGAGAGGAGAGAATAAAGACGAAACATACCAGAATGACTCAGTGCTAGATATATAGAAATAAAATGAAGCATCCCATGGCATACGATATTTTGCTACGGTCTCTATTCTCGTATTTCGCCTTAACAAGAAGCTTTCACGCTCGTTTCACGGGGGTTGTACACACTCAGGTATACACATTCAACACGCCAGGCGGTCCGGTCCTTGTCCTGTGCAAATACAACAGCAGCAGCCAACCTTTCAAGATGGAAAGAATTTTTTCGTACTGCCAATATATCCCGTATACATATGCATAGGGTAAAGAAATAATAGTGGATACACAGGGTGTCCTGGACCCGGTCCTGGAGGTTCGTTCTAAAATACACCGACGCGATCGACCATTGTTTCTTCAGAAGGGACAACTTAAACGGCAAAATAATGCACAGCTTGAGATCCATGAGGAGTTGATGGTTCGTAAAAAAGAAGGTAGAAAAGAAAAAGATTCTTTACATCGATAAAGTTTCGTCCAACGGTTCATTTACTTCGAATATAAGAACCGAAAAGTGTACTTTTCATACTTCGCTTTGCCGCTGCCCGAAACGATATTTTCCGTCGATGAATCATCTCGCCAGAGTCCAGACGTTTGGAATTGATCAATATCGATAATAACGACGAGTCGTTATGTCCGGACCACGATGTTTCGTCGATTCTAGCAGTAATTTTATTTTCAACAACCGGTTACGTTTTTTTGTTTTGTATTGAAAGAGCCACGAAATTTTCTCGCGACCGAATGGTACGTCACTGAAGACGGAGGATCTTCAAGACGTATATAGAGAAAGTGAACACGAGGGAGGAGGCAAAAAGATATAGAATACGAAGAGGCTGGGAGAAAACACAGAAAGAACATAGAGAAGTGTACATTGGCCGACACGAGTCTCCCGCTCTGCCGGAAGCACTATTTCAACGTAATTGTGGCTCGGAGCGTCGTACCTTATATCTCTCGGCTGGGTGCATGAACGCTGGGATTTACCTCCGTCTCTCTGACGCGAGATAACCCTCATTTTTCCCCTTTCACCACGGAAAAAAAGTCAATTCAACGCAATCGTACGATCACTATCGTCATGAAAAATAAATAATTAATCATTCCTTGGAATCATTGATATTCAAATTAAATGAAAACATTCAAAAGCCCTGCGCAATTTTCGTTGCTCTGGTGTGCGTGTGCGTGCAAGGAAAAGCCCGCTCGTTGCCTATATATAACTTTGGTGGTGGGTTAGAGCAGAAGTCTATATAATAATAACGTACACGTGTATGTAGGCCGAGCGGTTACACTTGGGCTGAACCCCGCTTGTGTCGTGACATGCACGGTTAGTTATGCTCTTATTATGACGATATATCTATAACGGTCTACATATAAGTATATTTCTATAATTATATGTGCGTATATACATCGATATGTACAAACGTATATGAATATAAGAGTGAATGATATTCCTTTGGGGTTATAAACAGCTCGGACGTTCAACGATCGCGACGAGCAGTCTAAACGTTCTCTCTCTCTCTCTCTCTCTCTCTCTCTCTCTATTTCTCTCTTCTGCCGGAAATGGCGATTATCCTAAAACGCACTTCCGCGCCTCTTACAGATCCCCGGCCAAAAATAACTTAATATTTATCGGTTATTCGTACGGAACGGAAATTTTGAATGAAAAAATTATTATCGATTTATCTCGCTTGAGAGAATAATTAGTGGTGTTCGATTTTAACAACGGAGGTAAAAAGGATGGGGCTCGTATTAGGAAAGGACCGTTAAAAGAGATCGATAACCGACAAATTGGCTCACCGAACGGGGTGCGTAGGGGTATTTCCTGATGCTCTTCCTCATTCCCTCTACGCAGATACATATATGGATGGATATATCTGTGCACGTGTTAGTCCCTCGTGCCCAATCAGTCACGCATATAGCTACGACGCAATCGAAAACGCACAGTTACAGATACACTGGTATTCGGGGGTTAACTTGACACATATATAGCAAATAAATATATACATGGGTCACGTGACCTACCAATTGGAGCTTCCGTTCAATAGATCGAATTTTCTTCACTTCCATGTGGCAAGTAAAGATTTTCGTACATTCCACGACTCGATTTAGCTCGTGATATAATTGTTCTGGATGATGGACCAATTTATTGAAAGGATCAATATCCATCGCATGGTAAATTGTATAATTACCTAATTTTAGTTCCTTTTTCTTCAATATTTTAATGCAAATCAACTGTCTGATCGATCGCTAGTATTATTAAAGTAAAAGAACTTTTTTGTTCTTTCGTGGCGTAGCAAATTACGACGATAATGATAAAAATATATTTCCATGTAGTTGGATCTTCTCTCTATCGAGGTTCGCGCGATTTGTCATGAATAATTTGGCCCCGGATATTCGAAAGGTTGAAACAGAAGCATTAAAATAGCAAATGGAGATGCCACGAGATGACGTTTCGTTGGGATATAATTCATCACTATTTCCATACTCTTATCGCGAGGTAAGGATCGCTGAATACTACTCAACCACCGGTGGTCAGGATCGTAACACCGCGTTGCTCATCTACGCCGACCATCATCCTCGTATTGCTACCGTTATAGACCAGCAGTCTCGATAAATATACAGACGACCCACGCACATCTGATATCACGAATATACACACGATTCAGTCGAGATGTATAAAGTGTGTCTTGAAAGTTTTACCCGCCTCGGTCTGTGGGACAGGAGGATCGTTTAATTCTAAAATGAAATTTCTCGCAATTTTGTTTTTTTTTTCTCTGACCAACCGCATGTGAAATATTGATGAATTAGGAACGACCGGACGACCGAGCTACGTCCGAGACGAAATTATACACGTGCTCTGACCCTTTCGCTCGATTCTAGGGACACCCTCTATGGAAAAAAGCAGTCGGAGCATTGACGAAAAAGGAGTGGCTCTCATGTGAATGTTAATAGACATTACGTTGAATGGATCAATCGTAGATTAGCTGTTTCCTCGTATATAACTCAGTGTAATTTCAATGTGGGAGATCGGGTCGAGAGAGATAGACGAAAAATATGTCGCGGCGGGAGAAAGGGGAAGGTAATAATATCATTTGTCCTCATAACGACATATCTCGTCTGGCTTTTCTCACTACATTCGTTTCAAAGTGTCAAAGCTGATGAAAAATTGAAGCAACGATGAGAAAAGATATTTGAATTCAAAGATCCGTCAATGACAAAAGTTTAGGGTAATTTGGATTTAAATCGAAAAATCGAAACTGTAAAAACTAATCAGTAATCATTGCTAAAGATTCTACCATGATTTTTCGTCCTTTTTTTTTTCAATTAAAACCCATGGAGAAAAAAGCGTGAGGTAAATGTTGAAAAGGGTCTGCGAAAAGTGGCTGGACGAATGAGCTTGATGATTGAAACGGTGCAATGCTCGTAGTTAGCGTTGCATTCAATCGCATGTGCATTGTCGTCGATACCTTCAAAACTTTATACGGCATTCAATGCGCGTACTCGAGCTCGACGAATTTTTGACACACACCGAGAAACCCATGTATATTTATATCGCACTGAACAGTGGTTCGTACGGTGAGTAAACATGTCGACCCCCATAGACTGCAAAGATTACACAATGACCCAATGTGGAACGCGAGCAGATGCACAAGAATCGCTTGCGACGGACAGCCAATAAAACTTGTTCCTTTTGTTTTCTCTTCCCCTATGGCTCAACGTTCTACAAGACAGTCAAACACTTGATATCACGTACGAACTCTACACCGTATGGTGTCCGGATACCAATCCGGACCTGCTGAATCCCGCAGAATAATTATAATGTTTAATTCATGTCTTTTAATAGCATTTAAATCTCTTATCAAAAGGCCAGCTCGTCATTTTTCCTGATACTCTTTGGAAAGGGATTGAAATTTAATGACTTGTGAAAATTTTAATTAATGAGGCCATTGAGTTATTTGATTGGGGTGTTTTGGTTCAACTTCTCAGCCCATCATATTTTTTCATCTCCTGTCCAAAGAACTCAGTCTCGATAATGAGAAAAATAATAATAAACCACTTTATAATTAGCACACTAGCAATATAAGTTCATAGTTTGCTGGCAAAGGCTTTTGACGAAAAACTTCGTTTATCAGGTTACCACCAAGTTTCTATGATCTTTCCTTTTTTTTGCTAGCCTTTAACACTCGCTCTCATAGGGAAAATTTCTAGAGACTCTCTAAAAGCTCGTGTTATAGAGTCGATGCGGTTGATGGTTGCGGCGCGGCCGACAAAAGGATTGTGGGGTGAGGATAAAAAAAAAAAAAAAAATGACGACGAAACGCGTTGGAACGTCGCGACGCTCACGGGGTTACGTTTCAAAAGAAAATTTTTTATTTTCCGGAAAAATAAATATCTCCGTATAGACATATAAACGTGCATATATTTTCGCTCGCCACTATGAATGGCGGGTTTCTTTCATTCTTAACGAGCTCTCTGCGAGGGGTAATTTTTTTTCCTACCCCTAAGGACACGGTTCCTCTGTCGACGTAGCAGAGTAAAGCTACAAGAACAAGGAATCCCCCCGGTGACCGGAAAGATTTTACGTTGCCAATTAATTGAAGCTCCTAGAGAAACGTCAAAAAGCACAGACTTGCGGTAGAAAATAAAATTTTCCGTGAGCGTAGGTCGCAACGAGCGATTCCATTTTCATTATTCCAACCTCATTACCTCAGCCATATTTTCATCTTTTTTCTATCATTCTCCCTTCACTCGATCGATTTTCGTAAACATAGCTACTGATAAAAAATTGCGATCCGTCGCCTTCTGAATTTTACAACGTATCGAGCATTGAGCACGATGAATCTGCAGTGATTCGGGAGACCGGGAAGCTCGGATTTAAAGGATTAATAGCATGTTTTATTTCAGCTGAAAAGCTTCCACTTCCCTCGATATATACACGATCTTATGTACCACATACACACTCCCATATACTCGTATATATCAGCGAAGGAACATGCAATGATCGTGGAGGGTCGTAGCATTCTGAAATATTTAAAGACCCAACGAAAAGATATATTTTCCTTCATCGTTTGTATATTCGCGATAGGGCTTTTTCTATACTTTTGAAGGATCCATCGTGCTGCTAGTTTTGTGTATTCGATACTATTTCTACTATCCTGATGCAACATTCAAGCTCTATGTATTTATCGGTGCCTTCGACTTCAACCATATTCCTATATTTTGTGTACGTACCACGACCCCGGACGTTCCAAATGCAAAAGGCGCACCGAGTGCATTACGAGCGTTTGTTCTGATTCGTTTTTATATTGCAAAAGCCAGTTGTGTGTTCTTACGTATGTAACAATAAAATTTATATACGTATATGTACAGGATTGTAAATACTATAGAGCTTGTTTGTCTCGGGACTCCTATTTACAAGCATTTGCAAAAGTAAGCGGCTTGTGCATAGGAGATTTCCTTTCTTCAGTGTCTCATTTATTTACATTTCTCTTTGTATTTTGCTATCGATCGATTTTGAGGGTGCAAAGGGCTTGAACCTCTCCATAGGGAACAAAGGCCGGATGCAGGAGAGAAAAATTGATGAAAAAACAGCGTCGCTAGTGTTTGTCCTCGACGGTACGAAGAAAAAAAGCGACGCTCTTATCGGGGCGAGGCAGAAAAAAAACGGAATGTTCCACTATCCTAATGTTTATTATTCCAGCAGGGATTTTATTTTTCAGCCGATAATTAACTGGACCGAGTTACTGATAAAGGGTGCATTGCGCTTTCGGTAACCAGCATCTCGTGCCAATTCGGATGACAGCTTGTGAAATACAGTCAGGAGGAAGAAACAAAATGAAAATTGGAACGCAATGAGATAAAGGAACTGGGAAACGGGACGAAAAGCAAGTTGGAGAAATGGATGAAAAATTATGTCGCGCCAATTATGGGGTTGGAAAATATGTCGTTTCTCTACGATTTTATTTCTTACTTTCTCTCGCCTTCCTCGGTCTTTTTGTCACATCCATTTCACATTTTATTGGCTTCTCTATTCCTTTCTCTTGGTTCCTCTTTCTTCATTTTTGTGCACGGCCTTGCACCGTCTCGCCTACACTCGGACTGGAGAAATATCGCGATATCTCTGGCTAAATTCCCTTCTGGTTCATAGATTTACTTGACAAAAGGAGGCGGAGGGGGAAGCGTAGAAGATAAAAACGAGAAAATAAGGTGGAAAAACGATTCAAAAGGGACGAAGCAAAAATGTGGGACAGGGGCTACACCACTGTGTGCAGTGGTACACGTCAACCCTCTTGTCTCGGTGGTGTGCCAAGCAACTTTATTTACGAGCCCAGTACAGAGGTTTGTCCTTGCGTAGAGAGCTCACCGAGGAAGAAGAAAAATATGATATTGAGGAAGAAGAACAAGAAAGAGAAGCGAAGGAGAAGAGAAAAATAAGGAGCAGAAGAAAGAGGGATGATATGGTCTTCCTAATGACGCTGTTATATTCATGTATCCCCTGTGTTTCATCCCCTTATTCTCTCTTTGACTTTTTCTCTTTTTTTTTTCTCGTTATTTTATAAGTCTTCGTTTTTTCCTCCACTTCCATTACCTTCAATAAATATTTCTTTTTCCTTCGTCACTTCTACTTTATCTTTCCACCATTTCTTTCAACAAAAAGCGTTCTCTTTGCTTCTTTTTTTATGCACTTATTTTCTTGCCCTGTCTCCGTTTTTTCTTTCCTCTCATCGTTCTCTCATATTTTTCACATTCCATCGCAAATTGCATACGCACTGTGATCTTTCCTCACAATGTCGTATCACTCGACTTCACAATTATTTATCACGCATGCCAGAAAAAAAGAACATCCCCTCGAATCCTTCGAATAATAAAAACACTCAGACGCGAGAAGAAAATAATGGCGGCGCATGCGACGAGTAATTTGTCGACGTGCGATCCGAGCTCCTTTAATCTCGCACTGTCGTTCGTTTATCGATTTTTTTTTATGACGAACCTTTCATGCGGAAATTTATCGATTTTCGTACGACCATGACTTTTTTTCAATTTTTCTTCTACCACCCACACGATCTCACGAACAAAGCGGCTCTTAAAGTTTATTATTCAATGACAATTTATCAAGCAACGGATACCTCGCCAAACTTTGTTTGTCCAGCAATATTTTATCTTCAAATAATCGCAAAAACATTTCATTACTGAATTAAAATACTGAAGGAAATAAAAGAGACAAAAATCGTTGGAAAATGTATCATAATAATTATCAAGAAAATTACACGATGCAAACATTTTTTTTCTCAAATATTATCCTCAAAAAGTACTGCTGAGAAGCGTTGCAGCGTGAAATTAACTTTTGTTCTGACAGCGACCCTTGGAAAGGTGTGGGATTTTGCTTGTGAGTCGACTCGGTCTCTCTCGTAATAAGCCGGCGAAAGAGACACGTTTTCCAAATGCTGTTTTTCCAGTGCACTGCATTTATTTAAGTGGCCTCAAGCATTCTCCACATTTCGCTTTATCACCCTAGTGTACATTCCGGGTCTTTTTAGCCCACGAATATTTCTTATTATAATGACAAAAATAAAAGAAGATGACGACATGATATTACAATTAATGTCTCCATCATTAATTCGAATATTTTCTTCGCGAAGAAAATGCGAGAGAGGTGAGAAAAATAGGAGTGAAAAAAAAGCAAAACATTTGAATAAAAATGGTGTTGCAAAAATGAAGAGAAGAAATCGGCGCGACCCTGATCACGTGAGGTGGAAGAAAGAATGCTCGGGTACTTCTCGATAAGCCAGAAATTATAGCTCTCGTGAATCACATCCAGTTGTCTACTTTCTTTTTTTTTCTCATTTTTAACTCGCTCCAGAAAACAATTTGAAGAGGGAAAATCAAGGGAGAGAAAGAGCAGGAGAGAAAAAAACAAGGGGAGTAAACGAGCTGTGAAAAAAGTGAAGAACAAAAAATCACAAACTTCCATGTACACGACGTAAGAGGCTCCCATTGAGATTATTCTTCGGATTAATCCAACGGTGGATACCGTAGCGTATGTATCGCATGTATCATATGTGAATACATGGCTCAGGCTTGTTTTTTTTTTTTAATCTTCGAATCTCCATACTTTCTGTGCCATTCCATCAATTTTTCATCTTTTCCCTTGGGAAGTTAACATTACAAGCAGATAAATAAGTTTTTTAATACTATGAAATATTTCGATTGGATAGAAAACTTTCTAAATACAAAGGAGCTATTACGAGAACCACCCCAGCCAGAATCCCAGCGAACAGGAAAAGCAAACGTTTTTCTAGGAAAATCTGATTCAGCTTCTGAAACATTGAGGCAGATCGAAGTATTTCGAAGTTGTAAAAAGACCTGGTTTTTCTCCGATCGTTGCACGAAGTACAAATTTTATCCCTCAAACCACGAAATCTGAAGGGAAGGAAGAAAAAAAAGGAAAGTTTTTCAAAGTATCCTGTTATAAAGTATATAAATGTGTAGGGAAAAAAAGTGCAGAGTTGGTTTTTGTGAAAAAAGTCGATGCACGTAATTCGCTCTGGGCATACAAAGAGTTCGGCTGGGTGCTTTATTCATTCCCTATTTCTTCTTTACGTTCTTTCTTCGTTGCTCGTTACTTTCTTCATACATATAGCTTCAGGGGTTGGAAACAAAATGTTATCGGTGTAATTTTTCGTTGAATAACACGGACTCACATATGTGCACCAAGTATCGAGGGCGAATGGGGCATATAAAAGGTTTTTCCTTGTGGTCCAGTCTCATCTGGTATTTCATGTGTATGGGTTGATAAAAAATCTCTATATATATACATATATATAATAAATAGGGTCTTGTGAGCCAACTGGAGAATTGCACTGCATCATACTATAGACTAAAGAAATACAGGTGCACATGCAGCTTTAAATCGTATATGTACACGTAGATATCTATACGAGAAAAGAAAGAGCTTGGCGTGGACGAAGAATGGAGCGATAAAGCACAACATATTTTTCCAGGCACATGTATACCTATACATGAAATGCTGTTTTTGTACAGCTTGGAAGAAACGAGAGAATTCCACATTGTAGAGGGTTAAGGAAAAAGTGTGCTATGGAGCGAGGGCACACGTGCAAATTCATCGTTTTTGATCAAGAGTGGCGGTAGCGACTCGAGACAAGTACATTTACGCTATTGTCAAAGTCAAGCGAGCTCGCTACAAGACACTTTCACAGCAAGGAGCGCGTTTCCCAACTGTTTTTCAATATTATCAATTTTGTTAACATTAATTATTCGTCGACGATATAATTTTCGAAGGTGTTGTTGGTTCCCATATTTTTTATTTATTGTTTCCTTTCGACTAACCAGAATTTCATAGCTTGAAGCGTCATGTAAATATTATTAAAATCCATGTTTCATCGCATCAAAAAATTGGCGTTCTTTTTCGCACAGATTTTTGATGCTCAAATGTTTCGTTTGGACTTTCGCACATAGGTATATACATATATATTCGTGTTTTATGTCACCTGCTCGTGTTTG